>JASDQU010104860.1:155912-167390 GCA_032191745.1 Picea mariana | reverse complement strand
TCTCTCTCTCTCTCTCCCCTTCATTATATTTAAGGATGCCATAAAATAAAGAAATGACTATGGTGAATTTATCAAATGTGACACGCCCAATGAGCAGTTTGCTTCTATTGTTGCATCAATGGTGGAGATAGGCACCGATGCATCCATGGGCATAAAGGGTCTTCTACATGGACGTAACAACTGCAAAACAACATACAATAAAATATCAATATAAATACACAAAATACAAAACAAATATATAACAATTAAGAACATATTCATGGTTAAGATATGAGCATCCTCCATGAAGTTATGTTGTCCACTAGCCTCCATAGGCCCATAGCAGGTCTTCCCGTAGCTCGATCATCTGTGAGGTTCACATGCAATAATTTTATGTCCATGTGTCCTCTCCTCACTAAACTTTGTTGTGTGAGGTGAAGCTCTGACCCCTCTATCAATGTCATCAGTAGTCACCTCCTGTCGAGACAGTGCAACAAAGATGTCATGTTGCACTAAGCTCCAGATCAATGATAAAATAGCTTGATCTACCTGTTGCAAGCTCTCTGTAACAGGAGGATGGTGGGAAGGAGGGTCAGGCCTTCGTCTGGGGGGACGAGGACCTAACATGGGATTGCGCATGGGATGCTCTTGGTCCTGTGGGGACCCTTGACCCACCCCCTGGAACTCACCCATGTCAAAGTACTTGACATGGTGACCCAAAATAAATTATGCCCATAATTTTCTCGAAAAATATAAGCGCACCTCCCTCTTATTGCAGGGAGGTTTATCAAAAACCATATACCACCTATCCATCTAGTTTTGACTAATTTGTGGATGGATACACCAATCAATACAAATGTATTTTTTGGTCAAAGGTAGTTCTTGTCCATTTCAAGGATCCCTAAAAATAGACAATAGTTCTTGTTTTGAAATACCCAAGTCTCTGACTCAGTTTCTATCACATACAGTGTTGTAGTACTCAAACATTATTTCCCTATACTCAGAAATCGAAATCAATTCCCCTTGGGCACTTGCAATGGACCTCACAATGACGCCCAATGAAGTATCCAAGGATACTCTACTTGGTTCTCTAGTGCCCCTTAACTGATCTACAAGTGTTCTTAATGTATCCAACCCTCATCAATTTCAATCTTTAGATTGGGTGGTTGTTGTGGGTTGGGGTTTTGCTCTTCTTAGTTTATTGGTGGGCGGTTTACATTGTCACTGGGTTCCATTTTGTAATACACACTGCATTTTAATAAGGTAATTTAATAAGTGGACTTATGAATAAGGTATTACAAACAACAATGTTATTTTATCCCAACAAAATCATTAACATAATTTTGTGTAAAACAAAGAAAAACTATGTGTTATATTTACAATGAACTTGAAAAAACCCTATACAAGATTGGTGAATTATTGAGAGATTTACATTCAAGTATTAATTATGTGTAGTGAACCTTGCTAATAAAAAAATTTGTCCACAAATTTTTTGATAGAGAAAATATTGCATTTATCTACGGCATCGACATCTATTTGACCTTCAAATATAGGAATATCAAAACTAATCTATACCTTGAAGGGTGTGGCGCCTCCGCTTGAGGTGGATGTGTCACTTGTCGGCAGCCATCGAAGGATTTGTGCAAATTTGTCCATCATCTCGTTCCTCTGTCACTCAAGGGATTCCTCGAGCAACATTTTGAAAGGATCTCTTGTACCCTCGTATTTCTTTTCACCTGCCATGGATGGTTTCTTGGGCATGCGAGAGAAGTTGTCCTCAAGAGAAACAAGATCGAGACCCAAATCTCTACACCCTGACTGCGTCAGGGACATGCATTAAAAAAAGACAAGGACAAGACTGCTCTAATGCCACTGATCTGGATTTATGAACAGAACAAAATGAAACCACAGATTTATGAAAATGCCATTGGGATTTACATCCATAACCTATGACTATTTTTTCTTTTTCTTTTTGCAAAACCAAGAAAGGAAGTGACAAAAAATCAACCATAACTTTCTTGTGATGGACATCATGGCAAGATCCTGGGCTTTGCTCCTTTACTTGGCCTATGGTTTTGGTTTCTCTATAAAGTAAATTCGATAGGTGTGGTGTGCAAACTAGCACAAAATGCACCTGCAGTTCTTAAAAAAACAGCACAACAGAAACACGTCCACGTTCTTGTTAAGAATGCACACACTGTCCTATTAGGAATGTGCATGCGTTCCTAAGAACGTGTGTGTGTTCCTGCCAACGAATCTACTTGCCAAGATTTTTGGAGGTTCAAGCATTTCCAAACCTATAGGATTAGGAATGTGTGTGTGTTCTTTAACGGGCATGCATTCCTACGAGTGCATGTTCTTGCTGACCCGCTTGCCACTTTTTCGGCCACCAACTTCATGCACTCACCCCAAGATAAAATATTAAAAAATGGAGGACCTTTTCTCATCCCTCACATACATAAGTTCTTCAATTTAGCTATCCAGCAAGGCTTCCCAAAACCATGGACTCAAATCCTCATTGTTCCAATTTTTAAAAGTAGGGATAAAAGCAATCCCTCTAATTATAGGATCATTAGTATTAGTCCCATTTTATCTAAGCTATACGGAAGTATTTTGGAAAAATAAAATCGGTTCGTGGCTAGAAATCCATGGAAAGAGAGCTAGAGGCCAGGCTAGGTTTAGAGGCCACCATTCCACTGTTGGCCACCTTGTTACTGTAACACAAGAATTCTTGTAAATATATTTAATAATGATTGTATAAGAATATGATATGAATGAGATGATTACACTACCCTCGTGACAGTTGCTATATAGCAATGACTGGTCACGAGGTGAGGAGGTACGTGCCTCTTGATGAAGAGGTACCTGCCTCTTGATTTAATTAAATGATATTAATTATTACTAAAATTACTATATTTATTATTATTATTTTTATGTTTGTAACATTGCCGCCCTCTTAAGATTTTGCTTTGTCCTCAAAGAAAGGGTAGCAATGGGTATTGTAGGAGGAATCGTTCAGACTCCCATGATGAGTCTTCTTCTGGAAGGTTTTTCCATTTGATAAGATATTCCTTTATGGTTCTGGAACGTAACACCTTTTCCTTTGTGGCAAGAATACCTTCTAGTTCTAAAACAAGTTTTCCTTCGTCATTGAATTTAGGGATTTATGTTTGCACTGGTTGAGCTTGCCCAAGCATTTTTTTGAGACATGAAATGTGGAAGACATTGTGGATGCAACAATTGTTTGGTAACTCCAATATGTAAGCTACTTGGCTAATTTTTTTGTTAATTTGAAAGGGTCCATAGAATTTTGGGGCCAATTTGTTCTTCCCTTGTTTCTTAAGGGATAATTTTTTGTAGGGTTGAAGTCATACAAACACCCAATCACCTTCTTCAAATTCTCTTTCTGGCCAATGTTGGTCTGATAGTTGTTTCATTCGATTACGAGTTGTTTCTAGGTTCTCTTTTAGTATTTGTATGATGTTTTGTTCTTCCTCTAGCTTATTTCTTACTGCTTGGACCTTAGTATTAATTAGTGCAAACTCCTTCCATTTAGGTGGTTCATAACCATATAAGGCTTAGAAAGGAGTCATTTTAGCGGAAATGTGATATGTAGATTTATACCACCATTCGACTAAGTGTAACCATTGAGACCATTTATTTTGTGTATCTGTCACAATGCACCATAGGTACGTTTGTAAGCATTTATTTACGATTTATGTTTGTCCATCTGTTTGTGGGCGATAGGCGGAGCTCATATTAAGAGATATTCTTGTATTTTTGCAAAATTCTTCCCAGAAATTTCCTTTAAATTTTGCATCCCTATCGTTGACAATTACCTTTGGAAACCCATGTAACTTATAAATATTTTTGCAAAAAACATCTCCAATTTGTTTTGTTGAGTCGGTTTTTCTTACTGCCATGAAATGTGCATATTTGGTTAATCTGTCAACCACCACGAAAATTGTATCCTTCCCCTCAGACATGGGTAGCCCTTCAATGAAATCCATTGAAATCTCTTCCCACTTTTGTTCAGGAATATGTAGGGGATGAAGTAATCCTGGAGTCATAACATTTTCATTTTTATTCCTTTGACAAATTTCACATTCGGCAACAAATATTTGAATCTCCTTATTCATTCCTTTCCAATAGAATGATTGTCGTGCATTATAGTAGGTTTTGAAAAAACCCACATGTCTTGATGTTGGGGAGATATGTGACTCCCTTAAAACTTTCATTTTAAATTTTGAGGATGGAATTAGGTATATTTTGTTCTTGTACCATAAAATGTCATTTTTCCATTCAAATTTGGGGTTTTGGTCTAAATTGTTGATTATGGAATTAGATTCAGGATCTTTGGCATACTCAACTCGAAATCTCATCCAACCAATCTGGAATGACTATTGTTGTTGCATATGCGTTTACTTCCTCATCTTTTCGTGATAGTGCATCAGCAGCTATGTTGTCTTTCCCTATTTTGTGTATTATTTCCATATCAAAGGTGGAAAGTTTCTCCATCCACTTTTGTTGTTCTGTGGACAATGTTTTTTTGTCTTAGTAAGTATTGGAGACTATTGTGATCAGTACGTATCGAAATTTTTCTCCCTAAGAGATATTGTCACCATTTAGCCAATGCATGCATAATAGCTAACGTTTCCTTATTATAGGTAGATTTTAACTCTTCCTTTTTTATGAGCTTTCGACTTTCAAATGTTATTGGGTAGCCATCTTGCATTAATACTTATCCTATTCAAATTCTTGATGCATCACATTCTACTACAAAGGGTTTTGCAAAATATGGTGTTGCTAATACAGGTGTAGACGACATAACCCTTTTTAATGTTTCAAAACATTCTTGTGCACTATTATCCCATTTGAATGAATTTTTCTTTAATAAGTTTGATAAGGGTGTTGTTAAATGAGCGTAGTTCTTGATAAATCTTCGATAATAATCTATTAATCCAAGGAATCCCCTTAGTTTTGATATGTTCTTTGGTTTGGGCCATTATGTGATTGCCTTGATTTTTTCAAGGTCCACCTTAACTCCTTGAGATATGACATGACCAAGGTATTCTACTTCTTCTTTACCAAAGGAACATTTTGATAGTTTTGCATAGAACTAATTTTTCTCTAAGAGAGAGAGTACATGTTCTAAATGATTCATATGCTCCTTCCAAGTTTTACTATAAATAAGAATATCATCAAAGAATACCAATACAAACTTCCTTAAGTAGGGGTGAAAAATTTGATTCATAGTTGCTTGGAAGGTAGCTGGTGCATTGGTTAGACCGAACGGAATGACTTTAAACTCATAATGACCTTCGTGTGTTTGGAAGGCGGTTTTTTGTACATCTTCTAATCTTACTTGAATCTGGTAGTACCCTGATCTTAAATCCAGTTTTGAAAAGTATTTAACTCCATGGAGTTCTTCTAGTAAATCATCTATGAAGGGTATAGTAAAATTATATTTTATAGTTATTTTATTCAACCCTCGATAGTCTATACATAGTCTGAAAGATCCATCCTTTTTCCGAACCAGTACTACTAGGGTTGCATATGGACTCCTTCTTGTCGTAATAACCCCACATTTCAATAGGTCTTGAATTAGCCTTTCTATTTTCATCTTATGGTGGTGAGGATATCAATAAGGTATAATATTAACTAGTGATGAATCTGGCTTAACCTCGATTATATGTTCTATGTTTCAATTAGGTGGCAGCTTCATAGGTAAGTCTTGGAATACCTTGCCATATTTTTGGATTAATGTTTGAATCTCTGGATGTTGAGACTTGACTATTTCTATTGTTAATAACTCCATATGATGACAATGTGCCACATAAGCTGGTGCTCCTTTTCGAATTAGTTTCTCCATTTGTTATGAGGATATAATTTGGGTGGGAGGGAGCTGGAATCCGTATAATTTGTATTGTATTCCTTCCCATTTAAATTTTATAAACTATTTTTGGTGATTTGCATAATAGGTCCCTAGCATTTGTAGCCATTCAATTTCCAAGACAACGTCTACTCCTCCCAAGGGTACAATGTAGAATCCAGATTCCAATTCATAATCTGCCACTTGAAGCTTGATCTTGTGGCATTTTCCTACGCCATCAATTTTTTTTCCATCTGCCACCATTACTCTTATATCTGCGGTCGGATATACGAATAGGTTTAACTTCTTTGTAACATTTACATCTATGAAATTATGGGTGCTCCTTATATCGACTAGGATGGTGACATTTTCTTTTTTATGTGCCCTTTTAGTTTTAATGTTTGCGGTTGTGATATTCCTGTTATTGCAGCCAAGGATATCTTGGGCATGGCCTCATCGGTTTCTGTATTGGGGGCCTCACCTTCTTCTTCACTTTTGTTATTCGAATCACTGCCAGATGTGCTTGATTATTTCTCGGCTTTACAAGAATATAATTTTTTATTGTTGCATTTGTGTCCAGGTGACCATTTGTCACCACAATATCGGCATTTGCTTTCCCATTTTTTATTTGAGTCTTGATGACTGGCTTGACCTTCCCTCAAATGAGGTGGTAAATACTTGTTAGGTTTGTCTGTAGTGTATTTCTTTGTTCTATCATCTGAATATTTATTTAACCTTTCTGGACTTGTGAATGTTGGTTTATTGAACTTGTTTTTTTGTTCTATTAGCCTTGTTGCGTGTCTTGCATCCTCAATTGTTTTAGGATTCCATAGTTTGAATTCACTACGAATGTAATCTTTTAGGCCACAAATGTACATTTTGATGAGTTGCTCATCTATGAATCGGCATTACCTTGTTGCGAGAACCTCCCATTCATGTGTATAATCGTTTATGTTTCCCTTCTGTTTAAGATGCACGAACTTGTTATATAGGTCTTCATCTTCTTCATCGTGAAATATTTAAGTAGGGTTGTTGTAAAATTATTCCAATGGAAGGAACAGGCATCACATTTCCTGGACCACCAAAGGTACCAATCATAATCTTCTCCTTCTAGGCCATTAATAGACAAAAGTCTATATTTGTATTAATGTGTATTGTAGACAGATGTATTATAAAATATATATATTGATAGATTGAATTTAGTGTCCCATGTTACAATGAGGGCGGGCCCTACTTATATAGTAGGCAAGGTTCCCTTTCACATGAAGAGTCGTGTCTCTTTGATAAGACACATCCTTACATATTTTCATAATATAACTATATATTATTATGTTTGTTACATTGCCACCCTCTTAAAGAATGCTTTTTCCTCAAAGCATAATGAAAAGATTTTATTTATTTTTATTTTTATTTTTTTATTTATTGGTATTAAGCTAAGCCTAAAGTTATTATTATTTTTTTTTGTTCATAATCCTCACCTATCATTGTACATTTCGAGTCATGCAGAATCGTACAGACGCATCGTATCCTATGAAATGATTACGCAACCGTATGGACGAATCGTATCCTCTGAAATGATTACGCGAAGGCGAGACAACAACCAATTCTCGGGCGTATTGATGAATTTTGAAGGCCTACAACTAAGTAGTCAATGGTGGTTTGAACAATTGTATATTCTTCTTTTCTGATAAGGTTTTGTAGTCGGGCGCACATGTTAACAAAATGTTGGGCATCCCTTTCTATTCTGATGATACCAGCCTTTCCATTCTGATGATTTCCAGATGGATAAATTGTGGCTGCATTTGCATCCTCTACGTGTCAGGTTTGTTGCTTGAGTAATTCTAGGTCATCATCTATCTTAATAATTTCTTTTGTAGACGGTTGATTCTTAGGAACAAGAGACAATGTATCCTCTACTATAATCACTTTTGCCTCACAATAAATTCCTTCCATTTCCTTTCTCATTATCAAATCAAACTGCATATCTTCTAGGTGGTGCAATTCTTTAACAAAATCTTGATCATATATGAAATCAAATGCGGGAATTTTAATTAGATCCGCCATGAATCTGTTTGAATTTGGGCAAAAAAATTCTTTGGGTATTTCTTCATATTTTTCGCTGCCATGAATATGTTGACTTGGAGATGGGTTTCTACTTTGACCATAATTTCGAGATTTAATTGCACTTGCTTCTTTCAAGGTAGACTTCCATTCAATCTCATGATCTTCGTTCCCCTTTACATCTCGACAATCTTCACCACTCTCAAGTTTTTCTGAGGCCTCGTGGACTTGGCCTTCGGCATTTACGAAACCAGTGACTTCCTGATTTTCCTCGTTCAAACATTCTTCATTGCTGGGGTTTTTTACGTCAAGGTCTTCTTCTATTGTAGGTTCCAAATCCAGTGTTTCAAAAACCCTTAGCGATTTTATAATTATTTCCCTCGTTTCCTGTAATAATTTTTGTTGAGTTTTGTGGAATTCCAATACTTCATGGAAATATGTGTCCATGACTTCAGGACCTAAGATTAATGGATGTATTGTGCAGCGGTTGATGCCCAGAGGGTTGAATAGCTCTAATACCACTGTAACATAAGAATTATTGTAAATATATTTAATAAGAATTATATAAGAATATGATATGAATAAGATGATTACACTACCTTCGTGACGGTTGCTATATAGCATTGACTGGTCACAAGGTGAGGAGAGGATTTACATGCCTCTTGATGAAGAGGTACGTGCCTCTTGATTTAATTAAATGATATTAATTATTATTACAATTACTATATTTATTATTATTATTTTTATGTTTGTAACAGTTACATTTAGGATCATTGCAGAGGAGTGTTGTAATAATAAAAATTGATCTCCTTTGTTGTTTCGTTGATTTTAGAAAAACTTTTGACACTGTGCCCGAGACTAGCCTCAAGAATAGGTTAGAAGAGATTAAAGTCCCTTTCGAGTTGAAATTTTCTATAGTAAGGCTATATGAGAAAATTATTTCCAAGTTTATGAACACTAAAGGTTGGTTAGAAAGAAGTAATTGTAATATAGGAGTCAAGCAAGGTTGTCCTCTATCCCCTACCCTTTTCGGCATCTATATTAATGAGTTAGAAGATTGTGTGGAGCATGCAAGTTGTGTTGGCTCGACTTTCGTGAATATAGTCATCATCCTCATGAGAGTATGGGTCATAGCTGAAGTTTAGGAAATGTAAGGGGTTTCATGATGGAAGGTGTTAAGTACACACTACAACAATTACATATCAATGAATGAACGATAATAGGATATGAAGACCTCTCAGAGTCTTCCCTTATATGAAATAGAAGTATGAGAACAAATAATTAATATTTGTACTTTTAATTAGTTGTGGTTAGCTAAGAAGCATTAGTCTAACAAATAAGCTAGCAATTTAACAACAATTGTTGTACTTCCTCATGAGAGTATGGGTCATAGCGGAAGTTTAGGACATGTAAGGGGTTTCATGATGGAAGGTTTTAAGTATGGTTGGGAGAGAAACACACCATTAGGAGGGCCCCCTAGTATTACCCATTTTCCTTGGGTGGTGACAACACGGGACTAGGGCACATAAGCTGAACACCAAGGTGAAACAAGGAAACCAAGATAATTCCTCAAGAAAGTGATCCACTATCGAAATTCAACCATTGGTCCTTGTCCACATGCCCAATAAATTAAATACAACACCCAACATGAAGAAAGGACTAACCATACCTCACGGTGACGTTGGCTTACCATGCCCCATACCATGGGCTGCTTGAATGCAACAAGCCTTGGTTGATCTGTGATGGGAGGAAATTCAAGGGGGTTGTTGGGATATCATCTGTGGTCATGTTGGTCATGATCATCTCAGTGTATATCATGCTCTCCATTATGGGTCTCGAGGCATAATCTCCTCAGTTACCCCTAGCCATGGGGGGTAACATATGGCTCCTACATGGGGACATGTGCTCACCATAGAGAACATGAGAACCTCAGCATCTCTGGTACGACCTGTGAATACACACTCAAGAAAAATTGTCATATCATTGAGGGTGGTGATATCACCTCTTATTCTTATGAAAAGATTGCTAACTATCAAAAATTCAAAGCAAATGTTGAAAAGAAAATTTTCCAATATTTTTTATTCTAACATATAAATATGATCATGCAATATATACAAATGTAACATAGCAAGCATTCCAAGCAAGATTCAACTATACTATCATGATATGCACGATATATACAATGGAATGCAAGATGCAAATTCCAACCTACACTAATTTGCATTAGTAAGAAATGCTAGGTATAATCATATAACCAATGAAACCATCCTATCAATGTATCATAATATCTATCTCTGTGTTTCATCATAAACCAAAACAAGGACAAGTCAAGCACAAAAATAGCATGAGTTAGAGCATGTAGTATATCATAGGTACCATAAAATCTAATTCATGGAGGGAGGGAGGGATCAAAACATTCCAAGTCACATTCCCACAAGAATGCTCAATCCATCTATGAATGGGGTTGTGACAATATAGAGACTCATAAGGCTGGCTCAAAGAATCCAAAGGCTAACTACCATGGATTTTATTACTCCCCGGGACCTGAGAAGGGATGAACAAGAATCTAGACGATGACTGACAACTTCTTAGAGGAAAGTTGAAAGACTAAGAAATTAAATTACTTCTTAAATCATTCAACCTACCCTTAAATTCTAAGAAAAAATTTGCCCTGTAGAAAACTTGGGGCAAGGAACATGTTTCTTGACTACATCCTTAGGGACATACAGAGATACAGGAAGAGAAGGAGGATGGAAAACCTCTTCATAAGAATCATGATTCGGGCCAATCCTGTCCTTACCATCATTAAAGTTAGAGCACAATAGTGGTTCAAAATTTTCTTCGTAGAATAAATCCAAGTGCTCAAAAAAATATGTATTAAATCCCCCAAGGCTTGATCGTAAATAATCATAAGAATGTTGCGTACAATCATCCTAAGGCGGTTGTAACAAATATGTAATCATGTCATCCCCTTGCTACCAAATATCAGAATCAATAGCAATCACATATGATAGTTGTAAAGGAAACAATTGGAAATTACCTTCAATGTCATAAATGGGATCTCCATCATGACCAATCACATCCAATTTGTCTCCCAACACATATAAACTCATCAATGTTGTCAACCACATCATTACCTCCATTGTAGCATGAAAGGTCCAGTACATCCAAGGGTTCCTCTATGTCTTCACCTTCTGAATAGTAGAACGGAGCATCATCAAAAACCTAAAAAGGAAAATGATTAACCATATTCTCTTCTTCTTGTGCAGGAGAAATGGAAGCTTGGATGACTTCATCAAATGGAGGAGCAAACACCAGCACTTTATCCTCGTGACTCACCTCTTCGGGCTCTCATTCTTCAATCAGGTCTTCGTTGTTTTTAGTAGAGTCGTGGGATAATTATTTATCCTTTCTAAGGGGTTGGTAACCTTCTTCATAATTCTATTCTTCTCTTACATCATGGAATTGTGGAACAACGTGTTAGGGTCTTGTTCAGAGCCCCATCTGTTCAAGAAGGTCTCTTCAAATTGTTCCATGGTCTTGATGTTTTTTATCAGGGAGATCAT
>JASDQU010104860.1:82168-124205 GCA_032191745.1 Picea mariana | reverse complement strand
GTTACAATGCTTTATTTTATAGACGGAGAAGAACCTTCTGGAGGTTCTCGAGACAGTTCTGGAGTGTCGGTGGAAGATTCAGGAACATTTACAAGAGGCGGTGGATGAACAGTGTTGGTGGTTGAGTAGAAGCTTCTGTTTTAATGCTGGTAGGTAGAAATTACGTGTTCCAACAGTATCAGAGTAAACTTTATCGTGGTATCAGAATAGGTCTGGGTGTGACTCTCTTGTGCCATAAAGCTTAGTTGTGTAGAAGTAGGAGTAGAGAGAGTAGTGTGTTTAGTTGTGTAGATCAGTCACAGTCACTGTGAAGAAGAAAAGCCATATGAGTGAGCCGTCGTGTAAGGGTGTGCTATGAGGATTGCTTTGTGAAAGAGTGACCGTTCATGCCAAGAGAAAAGGCCCAAGTGGGTTCGAAGAGGAGGCTGGAGCTGCATATAATGTCAGATCTAAGGATCTGCACGCACATGTGTTGCGAATGGAGGCCCCCATGAGTGCGAGTTCGATCTCTGCCACTTGGGAAAAGAAGTCGGCTTGTTCTGAGAGCCGAGGCTAAGGATATTTCCTTCGATCAGTCATCCCACACTGCATTGCAAGCAGGCACTGTAAGACTCTGCACAAAGTGGAGAGCAGTCCGATCCAAAGAAAGCAGTCCAGTTGGTCCGAGCCGAGAGGAGCAGAATGATCCAGTCAGCAAGATCGACTGGACCAGAATCGATTCGAACGCAGAAATTGAGGATTCGAGCTTGCGTCTGCCAGAATTAAAGGGATTATGCAATACATCAATTTCTTAGAAAAATGTAATGGGTTTGTTGGACATTTATTAAATTATTAAAGGATACAGAGTGCTTGTTCTAGAAATGTTGAAATAGTGTTGTAGGGGTGCATGTCTGGTTGTAGGTGTTTTTGTCCCAAATGTAAAGCTTTTTCATTATGTTTAGTAATTCCTATATAGCGTGGAAGCACATGTAATCATGTAGCATTTAGAGTGGGTGTGACATCAAGTTGTGAAATGAACCACGAGGGTAGTATGAAGGTGGAAGGTGTACTCATATTTAAGATTGATGAACTAGAGGTGTACTCATATTTAAGATTGGTGAACTAGAGAGTTCAACGGATGTCACCCATGTATCTTGGTAGATGGATTGTTTTTATATGGACATAAATGATTAGATGTCTATGCAGGTATAAGAAGAAGAAGAAAGTTCTAGGATGAACCTCATAGTAAAAAAATCTCAAGTGAATGTGTGCAATGTAAATCAGTTTCTCTATAGGTTTTTGGTCAACTGAAACCATTTGTGTGTGAGGTTCATGGTCATCTGAAACCACTTCAGTATTGTATTGTAAGTGCTTATGAACAGAATAATTGAAATTAAGGAGGAGTGTTAGAATAACTAATCGCCACCTATCAAAATGTCTACCAACTCACATAGTCAAATTCAATTAGACTGTAGTTAGTCATTGTATTCAATTTCTATTTATTGCAATCTCTGTTTATTGCAATGTCAAGTAGAGATCCATTGGATGCTCATTATATCATTGTAATATATTTAATAGCTAGACGGGTATTGAAACCCCATAGAGTTTATGTTCTTCTTTCGCTATGCTAATACAAAATAGATTATTCTTTATCTCTGACTTTATCAGAGAGGAGATAGAGCCACAAACGTTGTGCATATAAAATAGATTATATTATGCAATTCTAGAAAATCTTAAAACACCTTTTGAAATAACAAGGAAAAATGCATATGAAGAAGCATAAGACAAGAAACCTTAAATGTATTCAGAGAACCTATAGTTTACACAAACTTCATCCTCATAGAAAAATCGTTTAGAAATAACTAGCACACAGAAATCAACAAGTCCTTGATAATTAAGTTTATACATGGTTTTAAGTGTCGCTTTACATGTATTACAAGCTTCCATAAAATAGGGGAAAGGGAATGTTGAACCGTGAACAAGGTGGGATTGGACGGAACGAAGGAAGAAAGAAAACAAGGAAAAGAGAAAGAACTTCATAGAAGAAAGCTACACGGATATGATCCTCGTTATAACTCCGAAGAGTAAATCAATATTCATTAACCCCTCACATTCATAATAACATAAACAAAATTATTCATTAACTAGTGTATATCCAAAGTGGGAAGGGAAAGTCTAACAAAAACAATGTTATTATTCACCTTCATTGTTATTACTCACCTTATTTCTGTGTATTTTTAAAGTATATATATTCCATGGACTTTGTCTTCCATTTATAGTTACTTAATTTTTCTTAAGTTTAAAAAAAAAAAAAAATCAAACTATTTTATAGGTGGTGAAAAGAGGTGTTCAGATTTTTCCCAAAAAAGAATATTGATTAACATGGTTCAATGATGAATCCCTACGGTCTATTATGTCTCTTGCGATAATACATCCAAGGATGCCCTACTTCAACATGCCTACAAAGTGTGAAAAGCAATGATCTATCTATTTAACTAATTAAATCTTGAGTATTGAAAACATGTCAACCATGAAGAATATTACATCCATTTTTACAAAAAGGTAGCATAGTTAAAGACAATGACACCCAACCATATGTCAAGCCAATAAGTATTCATGATTCATGTAAAAGGTTGACGAAAAATATAGTTTTCAAAAAAATAAAATTAGCTAAAAAATAATAATTAAATAAATTAAATTTGAGTCTAGGACAAACTTTTCTCATTATAAACCAATCCAAAAGCCTAACTTTTATTTTTATCTTTTAAAAGAATATACTAATTCCAACGAGGATATAGTAACTTTATGCATCTCCCAATCTGTCAATGTCAAATCAATATATTAACCAACATTAACAGGACCACATTAAAACCATTGAAAGATTGAAACACATCACAGTCACGCGTTGAAAAAGCAGTGAGCTAAGGGAGCAATCTTCCCTCCCGAGTTACTTTTCTGACACGTTTTCCTGCGGTCCGTTTTTAAATTTATGGTCAATCCATAACTCTGATCAATTTTCTGAGCATCTGGGTTGGTTTAAAATGGGGCAAAGCCCCAAGGGTAAGGTTCTGAAATGCATGGAACTGTGATCCATACAAAACTCAGACTACCCCTGAAAATCTGGTCAATTTCAGGCCCATTTTTTTGCCTGAAAAACAAAACTCGAGAGGAAATATTGCTTTCGAGTTAGCCTACTCCGCTAAAAAATGAAAAACTGATCCAAAATGAATTCAGGAAGGCCTAAAAATAAAAGTGCTCGAAATCACTCCAAAACAGACGTGTGCGTAGGCCTCGTTGTTACAAACCCCGCGCAACTTGAACGGGCTCAAACAGACACCGTATGCGAAAGATATCATGATCTATTCGTTTTGCCAAACAGACAAAAAAAATTATGATTGTGCAGTTCGTACCATACGTACAGTGATGATGTGGCAGTTGACTGTACAGTGATGATGTGGCAGAAGACTATGCAGTCTGTACGTACGTACAGTGATGTGGCAGTTAGTTGGCATGCTGACAGGGAAGATACGCTAGAAAACGGGTGGGTGAATTGGATGTTGACACGTGGCATATTTATGGGCAAATGTTATGGTGCCACGTGGCACTCCTTCGTTGGTTGTTGTGGAAAAATATTATGTGACTCCACGGGAGTTGAATCTGTGACCTCCGGTCTAGGCAAAACGTTTTGGGCAAGGCCGGGCTACTACCCCTCCCACGATGAGTCTTAACATATATGGTCGAAAACTTATATTTGAATTGAATGGTTTGTAAGTTTCGCAGAGTAAAGGGATAGGGCCTAGCCCCAACGCATGTGACCATTACATATATATGCCCCTACCTATATTGTTTGGCGCGCGAAATTATGGGGTTAAAACTGGTCGGTCGGGCTAGCCTGCCGACCAGGGCACGTAACCGGGAGCTAATCGACCGGGGAGCTAACAGTTTAAGCACGTGGAGCAAAGGGGTGTGACCACATGAGCCAAGCCACATGACCAAGACCCGATGTTGGGGGGCTAAGGACCAATGCCAGCTTAGCCCATGGACACTTGGACAGTACACATATGACCAAGAGCCCGGGCAGAGGGGGATGCGCCCTAATTTTAGCCAAAAGTGGGTTTTTCAACCATATAATAAGATTTTTGGTGATTTTTCAGCCAGTTTTGGGAGATTTTGGCCATTATTGGAGGATCTAGAGCCCTTTTTTAGGCTAGATCTTAGAGGGAAGTTGGGATTTTGTTGCCAACTTCAAGCCTATATAAACCAGAGGTTCTTGGAAACCTTAGAGAGGTTCAGAATAGGAAAATTATGAAAAATTGTAAAGTCAAAGCCATTTTTATGCAGGGAAGCCATTGAGGAGAGCAACTTTGCGGGCCATTTCTGGGAGCTTCATTCATCCATTTGCAATGCCGTCAGTTTTGTCGGATTCTTGAGATCTAGAAGAACACAACCAGATCATTTTGTAATCATTTTGGCACTTTTATGATGTATTTTTGAAGCTTTGAAGAGAAATAAGAAAGCGTCACCCACTAAGACAAAGGCCCGGAGACATAGGCGATATTGTCAAACTCCGTTAACAAATTTTGTTGTTATGGTTTGTTGATTCTTGTGCTTATTTCCATATCTATATATTTCATTATGGCCGCCATGTTACATCTTTAATTCTTTCTCTTTCATCAAACTCTTAAATGGTTAATGAACTTGTGTTTTAAAACTCAACCATAGTCTTTAAAAGATCTTTTCGGATAAAGAGGTATCAGAGCGAGGTTGACGGTTGGTTTTTCAGTTTGCATGATTATCAGGGAAAAGATGAATCGTAGTGAAGGTGAGCTTGTTGAAGAGAATCATGAGATTGGGTCGAGAAAGAAAACTTCTCAAAGTGAGAAGATGGTATCGGAAGAGGGACTTTCTCATGAGGAGAAAGAGTTTCGAAAGACTTTCTTCACCATGTCAATCCTCGAAGATGGTGAAGATTCTTTATGAAGATTACTTGGAGAGAAAGAGATTGATTCTAGGTGAATCTTTAAAGGTCAAAAGTGAAGAAGGAGAGGATCCTCCTCAAACTCTTCCTTCACCTCCTTCTTCTCCATCAACTTCTTCTTCTTCAAGTTCAAGTTCCAAATCCACTGGAAGAAAACATTCCCATAAACATAAACATGATATGCCCTTACTTAAGCTTGATGTGAAGTTTAAATTACCCGTGTATAATGGTGAAGTCAATGCAGAGAGGCTTGATAACTGGGTCAGAGAGATGGAAGTTTATTGTAGTGTGCAACAAATCAAGGATGAGGCAACTCAAATCAAATTGGCATCGCTTTGACTTGCAGGAACAACATTCATCTGGTGGCAAAGAAAATTGCAAAATGGCACGCAACAAGTGGGTAATGTATTTCCATCATGGCAAAGTTTTATTTCTGCACTTAGAAAGAAATTGTACCCTTTGGGTTATAAAGAGAAAGTTTTAATTCAATGGCAAGGTCTTAAACTAAGAAAGAGACAAACAGTGCAAGAATACACACATGACTTTCGTAAAATGGCAATGATGTTAGATATTCCTTTACATACCCAAGAAACTCTTATGAATTATATAGGAGGTTTACCTGCACACATTCGTAACACTATATTTATGTTTGGACCTACTAATCTTGATGAGGTTTATGTTCAAGCAACAAACATTGAGGCGGGTAAAACAGGAGTTGGTGTATCAGGGGAATCGTCTTCGAGAAAAGAGGACAAAAGGAAATGGAATGGAAAGAAGGCAAATTCAATGGCAAGAAAGGAAGAGAATATATTTTGCAAGCATTGAAAGAAAGAAGGGCATGAGATGACCATTGCTGGCAATTGCATCCCGATAAGAGACCGGAGTGGTTCTAAGAGAGGAAAGGGAGGTAAACAGTTGCAACATCATCTCGACCAACAGACTTGGGATCGGATTCGGGTGATGAATCTAAAATCTCAGTGGTTGGTTTGACAGGTAAAATTGGTGATGGATTTGATTCTAGAAGTAAATTGTTTCACATAAGGGTCATAATGAGGCATACTAAGGTCGACACATTGATAGATAGTGGATCTCAATCTAACTTGATTTCAGAGGAAGTGGTTAAACAATTGGTATTAAACACTTAGATGCATCATAAACCTTACTCACTTAAATGGATAAGCAACAATCATAAATTGCACATAACAAAGCAATGCATAATAAAGTTTGCAATTTCATCTAAGTTTGTGGATGAGGTAACATGTGATGTGGTGCCACTCAATGGATGTGGAATGGTCTTAAGCAGTCCTTATTTGTATAATCGAAAAGCAATCTTATACAGGGAACAGAATCAGTATCACTTAATCAAAGAAGGCAAAGAATATGTTGTACATGCTCATCACTTAAAATAAAATCAATCTCTTTAAATAATGGAACAATTAATAAAGGCAGCTCATGCAAGCAACACACCTATAATTGTCCCAAATCAAGCAATTGATCTTAAGAAAGAACATGAGATGATTGTAGAATGGAAGTTTAATCATACTTTGCTTGAAGATAAGCTAATGTCGTGAAAGTATTACAAACATATTAGCTCATGTGCAGTCATGTTTCTGATGTTATCATTATTAATGTTGTCAACATGGATGATAGTGGCTTCAGTAAGATGTGACAAAATACAAGTGGCTAACAATATGTTGTCAGTTATCATGGTTGTTTTACAGTTGATCTTGATAAGACAGGTGCATGGGACAGAGTTTAAAGATAGAGAACAAGTGGGGTGGCCTATCCCGCAGTTGATGACCGGTTAGTATCATTTTGGAGGACCAAAAGGTCTTAGTGGGGAGGTGTGATCCAAAATGGATCTATGAACCAAAATGGATCCAAGAAGACCTACAAATAAAAGTGTTCAAAATCGCTTCAAAACGGAAGTGTGTGTAGGCCTCGTCGTTACAAACCCAACACAACTTGAACAGGATCAAACGGACAATGTATGGAAAGATATCACGATCAAAAATTTGTATGATTGTGTAGTCTGTACAGTCCGTACAGTGCTGACGTGGAAGCTGACTGTACAGGTTGTACACTCTGGAAGTGAGTTGGCACACTAACAGGGCAGACATGCTAGCAGACAGGCGGGCGAATTGAATGTTGACACATGGCATATTTGTGGGCAAATGTTATGGTGCCACGTGGCCCAGTCTTGGGTTTCCACGTGGCACCCCTCTATTGGTTGTTGTGGCAAAATATTATGTGACTCCACGGGAGTCGATCCGGTGACCTCTGATCCAGGCGGAAAGTTTTGGGCAAGGTCGGGCTACCAGCCTGTCCACGATGACTCTTAACATATATGGTCAAAAACTTATATTTGAATTGAATGGTTTGTAAGTTCCACGAAGTAAAGGGTTGGGGACTAGCCCCAGCCCCTCGCACACACCCATAAAACCTTTCCATATAATCCTTTCCTCCATTGTGGGTGCATGCTTTTGAATGGAGCCTAGCCTCGGCGCATGTGACCATTACATATGCCCCTACCTATATTGTTTGGCGCGTGGAATTATGGGGTTAACGTCGGTCAACCGGGCTAGCCCACCGACCAGGGCACGTAACCAGGAGCTAATCGACCGAGGAGCTAACAATTTGGACACGTGGAGCAAAGGGGCATGACCACATGAGCCAAGACACATGACCAGGGCTCGAGATTGGGGGGCTAAGGACTAGCGCCAGCCTAGCCCGTGGACATTTGGACAATGTGCATATGACCAGGAGCCCGAACAGAGGGGGTTGCGCCCTAATTTTAGCCAAAAGTGGGTTTTTCAACCATATAATAAGATTTTTAGTGATTTTTAAGCCAGTTTTGGGAGATTTTGGCCATTATTAGAGGATCTCAAGCCCTTTTTGAGGCCAGATCTGGGGGGGGAGGAGTTGGGAGTTTGTTGCCAACTTCAAGCCTATATAAACCAAAGGTTCTTGGAAACCTTGGAGAGGTTCAGAAAAGGAAAATGTTGAAGAATTGTAAAGTCAAAGCCATTTTTATGCAAAGAAGCCATTGAGGAGAGCAACTTTGTGGGTCATTTCTAGGAGCTTCGTTCATCCGTTTTCAGTGTCGTCAGTTTTGTCGGATTCTTGAGATCTAACAGAACACAACCATATCATTTTGTCATCATTTTTTCACTTTTATGATGTACTTTTGAAGCTTTGAAGAGAAATAAGAAAGCCTCACCCACTGTGACAAAGGCCCGAAGACGTAGGTGATATTGCCGAACTCCATTAACAACTTTTGCTATTATGGTTTGTTCATTCTTGTGCTTATTCCCAGATCTGTATATTTCATTATGGTTGCCATGTTACATCTTTAATTCTTCCTCTTTCATCAAAATTCTTAAATGGTTAATGAACTCATGTTTTAAAACTCGATCATAGTCTTTAAAAGATCTTTTCGAATCAAAAACAAAGCACGCGCACGAAACACGATAAGCAACTTTTCATAATTATTCCATTGTACTTTAATCTTGGTCATATTATTCCAAAAAAGAATTACAACGTTTATTATCTTTTACTCTTGGTCATATTATTCCAAAATATTTTACAAAGTTTATTATCTTTTACATCGAGTAGTATTATAGTATTACCAGAAAACCTATTTTCCCTCATACAGGCCATATAAATTTTGGACAGAGAAACTCCAATTAATTCCAAGCTTAATATCTCCATGTATATACCAGAGGGAATGAAAAATGATTAATTAACTTACATTGTAAGGACAAACCCGTAATTAAACAACCAAAGTTACCAACAGGGTCAACCTCGTAAAAACCCCATCCTAGAAGTAACTTCTCCAACTCAGGGATCAATGACTCACAAGAATCCATTGTTTCTTGAATCAAGACAATTGTCAAACTATCTACTTTAATAATACAATGAAGGGATAATTTCTTCACCCTTCCCCCTATGCCTCAGATGTTAACTAACATGAGTTTCATAGGAGCCCTATGGATGAGGCTTTTCCATCTCTAAGAACCCCAAATATAAGGTGTTGCCTTCCTTCAGAGACTTCTCTGGATGCCCTCTCTTGGGCATGTTTAAGGGCAAACTTGTGGCTCACCCTATTGTTGAGCCTCATAATTGATGTGTTTTATGATGCCATTACCCATTCTTTCACTTATTTTTCTCCTCCATCTCCATTCACTTCATTAACCATATTTCCCGTAATTGTCCATTTTCACCCTACACGAGCTTCACATGCCATATGTACATAAAATGGTCAATTTCCCATGTTTAGATGATTACTTAGAGTAGATGGTGTGGTTTCCTAACTTACTTGTGTAATTTTGTAGCTATTGGCAATTCTACATGATGTTGGCAATTATGTAGTTGATTGGCACTTCTGATAATCAAACTTTCTAAGGAATTTTTGAACAAATGAAAAGGAATATCAAAACTATAAAATTTGGGTTTTGTGCAGAATAGTGTCATTTAGGTGACGCATGTGGAAAATCTACAAAAAGTACAAAAAAAAGTGGTGTATGGTTGATATTTCCAAATACTAGTCATTCTAGCTCGAAATTTTGTAGCTAAGTGGTTTGACCAAATTGTGTCCCATACCCACGAATTTGGCCACATGGATCTCATGAAATATGTTGTATTTTTCTATTCAAATTATCTTAGACCAAATCCAAGATTTGGTGGAGGAGATCCACATGTCTAGGATCTAAGATTCGTTGGTTATGAGATCCACTTGTTTAGGATCTGATATCATCTTGTTGTAACTTATTTTCCTTTTATGAAGGAGAAGCTAAATGTATAAATAGGAGAGGATGTCATTTAGTGGATAGTTCATGAGTTCAGTTCATTAGTGAAGGAATTAGAGAGTTACGTATTGAAGAGGAGGATTGTAATCATTTTGATGTTGGAATAAAGAGTTTTATATTGCACATCAAGAGTTATTTATTGTAGTCCTTCTTGGTAGTATATGCCAAGAGAGGAAGGGCCCCCTCTCTCTGGTATACACTACCCAATTAGTTTCCTTTCAGTTGTGTGATTTCCATTTCATTTGTGTGAATTCATTTTAGTTGTGTGAGTTGTTTCAATTCAGTCTTTCTATTTTAAAGTTAGTCTAGCACAGTAAAGCTTTATTACACCAATCATTGTCTGACATAATCGGATGGTGAAATATGTAGGTCATGGAATCATAATGATTAAATCTGTGGAACTAAGGGTTAAATATTAAGGAGTGATTAATATCATTACTATGATCATAGTGTTAAAATTTATTTACTTTGTTTGATTCAGATTGTGTAACTTAGGGTTAGTGGCCTAATATTGCATATATTTTGTCAGCATCTCACAAGCTTATGAGCTCTCTGGTTGATAATTTAATGAATCAAATTCATTTAATTGAATTTGACTCAAATTTTGGCGACATTGTCGGGGAGATTGTTACAACAAATTTTTCCTAACTCCATGCAACTTGCTTGGATGGCCTTTCCATTTCCCTATGCAGACTTGAAGTTCCATTTTGCACCTTCCAGAGCCAAAAAAGCATATTTTCCACATATATGTGCTCTATCAGTTATACAACAAGCGTATACGCAGGTTGCTCCACTACAACCTGCGTACATCGGTTTTGGTGCTCAAACTTAAAAATAATGTTGGGTTTCCATGCCATGCCACGAGATCCATGATCCTTGACCTTCCATATGCTGGAAACGCTCTGACTCGGCCCTTCAGTTCCATTTGAAGGCTATAAATTGAGCCATATCCAAGCCTTGAGGAATTGAACAATTCAACTTTGAGAGCAATGACACTCTAGAGAAACTTCACTTCATATTGAGTCTGCATCCATTTGTCCTTGAAAGTCTGAACTCCTTGTTCAGCCCCCAAGCTCTTCCTTCTTTGTGATGGAGAAGCTTAATGACTCATTTATATGATCTTTCCTTTAGTGGAGGATTGAAGTGGTGGAGGCTCAACTGGAGGGACTTAGTTTCTTGGTTATGATATGTGTTGTTACAAAAGTTTGTCACCGATGTACTTCTACTAATTATTTTAATAGAAATACTATTTTCTCGTCCAATTGATATCTTGCAAATATTTTAATTATTATTCCATGAGCATATTTGTCATGTATGTTAATGGATTATGTTAATCTATATGCTAACACTATACATTATCACTATATGCTTATGTATATTGGTTGTTGAGGACAAGTTGTAGGTATAAAGCTTTGGGTTGCATGCTCAACAGGGGTCTTCATCGAACGTCCGGACGAGGTAGGCTCATAGCCTTGTCTTGTTAGCATTTCTTTTATATAGCATACTTGGGATCAGAGTTGATTTATGTGTGCCATTCCGTCTATTGTGGTTTACCCCTTGCCATAGAGAGATTTTTCTCATAACAGAAATGGAAACCATACTGGGGATTGATCTTCTTTTTGGGGTTTGGAGTGTTTTTCTCCTTGATTTGCTCTCTGTTATCCTGAGTTACCTTGTTTCATGTTGCTTGACAGCCTATTTTTACTTTGCATCTGAGTTTCTTGGCTTAACCCTTTCCCTGGCAGTTATTTACTGGGTATAAGCGGGTTTTCCCTTGACAGACACGTATATACGTGAGTTGTCTTCCTTTAGGTTGTGTATATACACGAATTTTTCTCAAATAGTGGCATACATCAGCTCTTTAGTTTTGTTGGTTGAGTTTGGTGTTTGTTGGGTGAGTTTGGTTAGTTGCTAAGTCTTCTTGGGTCTCTGTCCTAACTATTAAGTGCTTACAGAGTGATAGGAAGCCTTCTTATTGTTCACTTTTTGAGCGGTATTCTTTCTTATCATGCTCTTCATTGGTTGTCCTTGCACATTGGTCTGAGTGCCTGATTCTTGGTGTCCTGCTTGGATTGGCTCTTCCTGTACCTCATAGTGAAATAAACATAACATGTGCCCTTTAAAACTCTGCATTGTTCACCTAGTGAAGATCATCTCCTTTTATTTTTTCAATTGTCAGTGTGTGAAGTAGCACAACTTTTTACATGCTTTGTTTGATTTTTTCAATTACAAGAACAATGTCACTTGAAGGTAGGGATGAGACTCACTCTAAGAATTGCATACATGAATGTTCATGAATCACTTTAGTGAAAGATTGTAGCATGTGCCAGCAGAACACTTTCTTTTTTTGGTACCCAATGAATGAGATTCTTATAATTTGCATAGTCTTTGTTAATGCTAGGAGCATAGTTTCATTTAATTAAGTTCAAGAGTATTATTTTCCATAGATTAGATACTCATTTATGCTCCAATCTCTGCATTTGTAGTGTTGGCATCTCTAAGCTTATGCCCTTGGATTGATGATTTAATGATCAGCAATTAAGTTAATTAATTCGCTCAACATCGTGGATCTATGAAGATTGGTTTTATAGTTGAGGTTAAAAGTGATAAAAGAGCATGGTGCCTCCCTAGTAGCCTTTAAACCCTCTCCGTACCAAAACTCTAAAGGCAAGTTTGGCAGCTTAATCTAGTTCGATAAACTAGACATAACCTCCTCCTTGGCATCAAATAGAGGATGCAAAGGTTTAGCACATAGAATATGACAGTCCAAGTACCATCTCGTAGCCAAAATAATAGAGGCATCTTCTTTTACATGAAAAACGAACCCAATCCAACCATGAGATAACATGTGAAAAATAAGGAATAACCCAACATTAGCTTCCAATGTCCATCCACACAGAAAGGGCATCGACAAAGAGTCTACAACCAGTTAACTTACCAACCAAGGCTCGACCCTTAAGATCCTCAATTTACTTTACTCTGATATCTCGCCCCACAACCAGCTCAACATTGTCACCACGAGATCAAACCAGCCATCATCACTTCCATTTTGAACCCTCCACCTTTGAAACCCCACCACCCTATAGCTCACCAAGGGTAAGGTTTTTGTTGATAAAACTAGAGCCCATGTTTACACCCTCGCTAACCACTGCTCGAGACTACAAGATCTGACGACTTGGAACAGGAAAGTCGGAAACGACTTGGAACAGGAAAGTCGGAAAAATAGTTTTCAATCCCATTGATTGGGATTTCAGAACAAGCTAAAGCCTCCCACCGAGAGGGAGAAAGGGAATGTACTTCCTCCAGATGCCCTGATCCCAAAGGAATAAAGTTAAATCTGGATATGTCCGAATCCAAGGTGAAAACCATATGCGAAGTAAATTCGCCCTCAACCCTGGCACACCCCTCCCCTCCATCATCGAAGGATAAACAATAAACAAAATGCTCGGATGACGCAAAAATCTCAGATTATGTCAAGGAATCCTCTGAATAGTCTACTAAAAAATAGTACTCGTCCATGACATTGATCTGCACTCCTGTCACGAAGCCACCACTTCTACCTCTTCTTAGAAGAAGACTACAGAAACCCTAAAAAATGTCATCCCCATGCCATGACTCTACCTAACCATCATAAAATAGTTTATCTCAATCCTCTCAAGAGAGAGAAAAAAATAATAATAATAATATAATAAAAAAAAATTATTGATTTTAAGTTGAAAAATAAAAAAATATGTTTTTTTTAGTTTTTTTACCAAAAAAATATAAAAACAGTAAAATAGAAAGTTGTATAAAATCTAAAATGTCTTTTAAAATACATATGATACTAAAATAGTAGAGAACTACAAAATATATATTTTCAATGTTTTTCTTGTAAAATTTACATTATATGTATTAACAATGATCTACATATCTAAATCAAAAAGAAATGGGAAAGTTTTTATGTAGTCTTTTCAATCTAATAAACAAAATATTAAATAAATGTAACAATAAATTAAAATTATTCATTTATATTTAAGATTATAATTTGAACATTAAAATTAAAATCAAAATAAAAAATAAAAAAATTTCATCACAATCTTAAATCAAATTAAATAATTATAAAACTTTTTACTATTGAAAAAAAACAAAAAGTTAGGAAATTTGTTTTGTAGTCTTTTCAATTTAATAAACAACTATTAAATAAATGTAAGAATAAATTAAAATTATTCATTTATATTTAAGTATAAATTAAAATTATTCATTTATATTTAAGTGTATAATATGAACATTAAAATCAAAATCAAAGATATATATATATATATATATATATATATATATATATATATATATATATATATATATCACAATGTCTCGAATAGGGTACTTGTTTTTCCATACATTTAACAAGGTTGTCTTTTCGTGGTGCCTCATATTCTTCGCTCCTTTCTCTGAGGTTGGACATTATAGCATCGTCTTTCTGCAATAGATCTTTGTTCATGGGAAATTTAACACTCTGTATTTTGATGATGTGCAACTCCAATCAGCACAATACAAGGACTTTGCGAGGAGTCGTTTCCAGTTTAATGGCATCTTCAATGGTTTGGAATGGTATATCTTCCCTCCACCTCTCCATGTTTTATGTCATCTTTTTTCTAGTCTTCCTTTCTAGCTATGTGAAGCTTTGCTTCGTTCCTTCTCCGGCTCTACATTGCAGAGTATTCAATCTCACCCATCTCACTCTTGTCGCCATGCCTTGGGAACATGGAAGGGCTAGGCATGGCCCTAAATATTATTGTTATTTGGCCAATCATTGTCATCCTCCCCATCCCTCCTTCCAGTCGTTGCCACCCCACCTTTCCACAATAAATTCAAACCCAGCAAATGATAGCAGTAATGAGGAGGTTTGGGGTACTGCAATTGTCAAGGAGGAATTCTCGTCTGCTCCCATCCAACACAATGTTCTTGCCCTCGTCTAGGTCAATGGCATTATTCTAGCTCAAGTAGAAGGTATACGGGAGAGAGAAAGCCAGGCCTCTCTGTGGGGCTCTTATGACGATCATTGGGGTGTTCCCATCATAGAGGAAGCACCTCTAGTGATTCCAATTCAGGCACATGTGGGAAAAGAAAACAGCGTTTGTGCAATAAACATAGTACAAAACAGGGTATTCAAGTTTGTTGTATATGCAGAAAGAAAAACCATATTTATATTTCCAACAGTGTTCAATTACAATTAGTGTTGTTGCACTTGTTATTCTTCCTCTGTTCAGAAATTCTTTCAATCTATATTCTCCTCTATCTATGAAATGAGCATAATTTTGTTGCTTATATAAAATAGAGCTGGAAAATATCCTAACCACTACAACCACATGAATTCAAGATCTAATGACTAGCTAAAATCTATTTAATAGAATCAACAGTTGTCCTGGGTGAAAGTCAAAACTGGTCGCAGGGCATTTATTTCACTGTTGTGTATGATTCGATGATTGCATGGTAGGTTGAGCATCAAGCTTATCTTCAACACTCCCCCTTAATCTTTCCTTCCCTAAACTAGTAATATCCCCATGAGGGATAGCTGCAAAGAAGTGTTTGTTGAGGTCAATGAGTCTCAGATCTTCTCTTAGTTGCTCAAAATTATCCTTTGGCAATGCTTTTGTGAATATGTCTGCAAGTTTCTCCTCTGACTTGCAAAATTTCAAATTTATTTCTCCAGTTTCAACCAATTCTCTTATGAAATGATAACTTATGGCTATGTGTTTGTTGCATCTATGGAACACTGGATTCTTTGATAGAGCTATAGAGGATTGGTTATCACATAATATTGGTGTTCCCTCTTGTTGCTCCTGATTCAAATCTAATAATATCCTTCTTAACCAT
Source organism: Picea mariana (assembly GCA_032191745.1). Lineage (NCBI taxonomy): Eukaryota > Viridiplantae > Streptophyta > Pinopsida > Pinales > Pinaceae > Picea > Picea mariana. Next base: position 108,587 of record JASDQU010104860.1, on the reverse strand, counting down.
ACAGCTTGACAAGCTGTTGCATTTGTTGCCAAATACTCTACTTATGTTGTGGAAAGTGACACAATAGGTTGTTTCTTTGATGCCCATGAAATATCTCCTGGCCCAATTTGGAACACATATCCAAATGTTCTCTTTCGATCATCTATATTTACTCCCCAATCGATGTCAGTGTACCCAACTAACTAAAAGTTAATTGTTGCAATATATAAAATTCCATGGATTTTGGTGCCCTTCACATACCTTAAAATTATATTTCCTGCTTGCAAGTGTGTTTCCTTTGGAGTTTCCATAAACTTGTAGATTATACTAACTGTATACATGATATCGGGTCTTGTTGATGTTAGATACATAATACTTCCAACCATACTTTTATAAAATTTTGGATCCACATTGCTACTGCAATCATCTTTGCTTAGCTTCAAACTTGTTGTTGTTGGTGTTGGTGTTGGTGTTGGCTTGCTATTCAACGTCCTAAATGTCTTCAAGATATCCCTTGCATACTTGGTTTGAGATATGAATATACCTTCATTTGTTTTCTTAACCTCAATACCAATAAAGTATCTCAAGAATCCCATATCTGACATTTCAAATTATTTCTTCATTGTTGTTTTTAATTCTTTTATGGAAAAATTGATATTTCCTGTAAAAATCAGATCATCTACATATAAGGAAATAATTATAATTTCACCTTGATTGTTTATTTTGGTGTAAAGTGTTGGCTCGTTACTACTCTTACTGAAACCATTGCTCAACATGTATGAGTCAATGAAGCTATACCAAGCCCTGGGTGCTTGCTTTAGTCCATACAATGCTTTCTTCAACCTATACACTTTCTTCTCAAGTCCAAGAGTTTCAAAACCAGGGGGTTGTTGAACATGTACTTCTTCCTTTAACACTCCATTGGATAATGTTGATTTTATGTCCATTTGATGGACTTTCCCATTGTGTTGAGTTTTTATTGCCAAGACAACTCGTATTGTTTCCATCCCTGCTATAGGAGCAAAGGTTTCATTATAATCTCTTCCATGTTGTTGTTTATACCCTTTGACCACAAGTCGTGCTTTGTGTTTTTCAATTCTTCCTTCTACATCATTCTTGTTTTTATAAACCCACTTGACACCAATAACTTATTTTCCTACTGGAAGTTTTACTGGCTCCCATGTCTGATTTTTCTCAATTGCTTGCATTTCTTCATCCATGGCATCACACCATTTTCTTTCTTTTACCGCATCTTTAAAATAAATAGGATCAAATTTAGAAAAGAAAGCAAAATTCACCAATTCATTATCATCATATTCATACCTGGATGTCTCATATATCTCCTTCAAGCTTCTTGTTTTTCTTGAGCTATCGTCACCATGATACCTTGAAGATGATGGACTGGTTCTTCCTTTTGTGTTAGGAGTTCTTGTAGGAGGAGTTTCTTGGGAACTTGTTGATGGAGGTGTCACTTGGGTGACACCTTGTGCTCCATGTTGAATGCCAATGCTTTGAGGTATCACTGTGGAAATACCTTGTGTTCCATTTGATAAGTCCATATGAGGTATTGTTGCCCCAACATCTTGTGTTGTTCCGTGTTGATCATTCCATGCTTCATCTTCAAGAAAGATCACATCTATGTTGATTGTTAAGTCCTTTGTTTTGGGATTGTATAGTTTGTATGCTTTGATTGTTCACTATATCCAATAAAAACACATTTTTCTCCTTTATCATCCCATTTTTGTTTTCTTTCTTTGGGTATATGTGCAAATGCCACACAACCAAAGACTCTCAAGTGTTCAACACTAGGCGTTTTCTTGCTCCATGGCATCTTGTGGAATCATGTTACAAACACTTTTTGTGGGACATCTATTCAACAAAGAAATTGTAGTTGCTACTACTTCACCCCAGAATTCATTTGACAAACCTTTAGCCTTTAACATGCTCCTAGCCATTTTCTGAATGGTTCTATTTTTCCTTTCTGCCATACCCTTCTGTTGTGGTGTATACCTTGTTGTAAATTGTTTCTTGATTCCATGTTCTTTGGAAAAATTTAGAAACTCATTTGATATGTATTATCCTCCTTTGTCAATCCTTAGGACCTTTATGTAGTGTCCACTTTGTTTCTCAACTAGGGCCTTGAATTGCTTGAAGATCTCAAAGGCCTCAGATTTATACTTTAAAAAATAGACCCATGTTTTTCTGATGAAATCATCTATGAATGTTATAAAATGCTGACTTTTTTCCAAGAGAGGGGGTTTGCATAGGACCACACAAATCTAAATGAATCAAATCAAGTGTAGTTCTTTCTCTCCACGATTTACTAGAGGGAAAATCATTTCTATGTTGTTTTCCCAAAATGCATCCCTCACACATTTTAGTAGGATGTTCAATCAAAGGTAGTCCTCTTACCATTTGCTTCTTATACAACAAATTCAGTCCATTGTAACTTGGGTGACCATATCTTAGATGCCACAACCTATATTGGTCTATTGTATCAACTTTGAATGCAGCTGAAAATTCATTCTTCATGGTTAAAGGAAACATTCTTGTCTTTGTAATTTTAACTGTTGTAATTTGACTATCACTACCATTTCTATAAAAAATAATGCATTCTCCATTCTCAAACCTAACCTTATATCCCTTTTGAACTAATTGTCCAACACTAATGAGATTGTGTTTTAAATCGGGGACATAGTATGTTAGAAATAATAGGTGTGCTAGTTTAACCATAGACAATATAGCAATATTGTCACCCAACCATAGGCCGAAGCCACCCCCGAGAACCTTAACCTTGACAGAGAATAATTTCGGAAGAAAACCCTAGGCATAATAGCCAATCAAGGTAGCGTATCACTCTCTAGAGTTATCATACCAAGTAGAAATTCCAAACCATTACCAAGAGAGAGTCCACGATTGAAACCGAAAATACCAGTTGCAGTAGTTGCAGCTGCAGCTACTCTCCAGACTTGCGCACAACTAAATTTCTGCAGATGCGAGTTGTGTGTGTCAAATGAGCTCTAATGTCATGTTTTTATATTTTTCCTCCTTAACTATCTAGGCTGACTTCTCATTTTGGAGGCTAAAAACTCAATATTAAATATTTCCTTTAGCCAAATTGTCTTCTAGGGTTATGTCCAATGCTTTAGGATTTCTTCTTGCTTCCCGGAATATTTTATTCTTGTCAGGGTTACATGTGGATGTTAATACCTCCCGCAGGTACCATAATATCAACACTCCCTCCTAGCTAGGGAGTTATTGAAGGCAATGGTCTTGAGCACAAACATACCATTCAACTAGTAGCATCATCATAGCCATACAGGTTATCTCATGAGCACCATCATCACTATCAGTATCATCTGATAACATCAATTGCATCATCTCTCGAAGCCATACTCCATCTGAGTAATCAAGCATGATGTTGAATAAGTCACCCACTCCACAGAGTGATACAAGAACCATTCTTCTAATCCGGACATATGTCCTAGAAGAATAATTATTCCAACATATATTAGAAGCCACGCCATGGGATACAAGGACTATTCTTTTAATCCAGACATACGCCCTAGAAGAATAAATTTCCTAGACCATTTTCTGTCTGGAGAATGTATGTCCATCAGCACATTGACTATCCATATAGCTAATAATAATTTTCAACACTATTGATAGTCTACATGGAAATCAGAATAATTTCATTCAATAGAACACAAGTGTGTATATCCATAGTAGTACATAACTACTATCCAGTGGTACACAACCACACCAAGTAGCAAACAACTACTTAATCAGCGACACATAGTCACAACCAGTGGAACGCATCCACCACAGTAGAATACATCTATTGTCCATAGACATAAAGTCTCCATAGCAATCATATCATCTGATATCAACCTTCATAAAACAATATCATGATATAAACTAAGTCACCTGAGCCATTCTTCCACTCACATTTGTGAGATCTAGAAGAGCATCTTCCCTCAGAATGTAAAACATCAACCATGGGCTATCTCGACTATTCTTCTCAGGCATAGAAGAATAATTGTCCTTGATTTCTGAGTCTGGACCATTCACCTAACTGAGTCATTCCTCTGACACTAGTCATAGTGCAACCTGGAGAGAATGAGTATGCCCTAGGGAATGTTTGTCACTGATTATTGAACCTGGACCATTCACCTAACTAGGCAATTCCTCTAGCACTAATCATAGTGCAACCTAGATAGAATGAATCTGCCCTAGGGAATGACTGTCTGGACCATTTTCTAATGGAAATGGTTGTCCTGCACCAACCTCCAAAACGGACCATTCTTCGAAACTGCTCACAACTGTGAACTTCAAAAGAATGACTGCCCGGCGAGGCGGACCATTCTACTTGACCACTACTTAGAGTGATTGCCAAGAAGAATGATTGTCCTATACCATTCCCCCACACTGGCCACAGGGGGAATCATTGTTTATGGTACATCAACAATCTATCAAACCATTTTCATTACGAAAATAACTGTCCAATCTGGACCATTTTCCAAACTGGAAAATGCCCGTCTGTTAGAAATATCAAACCACTTTCTGAACTAGAAAGGAACTGCTCATCCTGGACCATTTTTCAAACTAAAAAATGACTATCCATAAATCAATAACACATCAGTGCTCCCTCCCAACCTGGGAGTAATCTCTTCCTTTTTCAATAAGGAAGTCGTCTCCACGAGCCCCAGCTTGTTTGTTAAGTATGCAAACTTTTTCATCTTGGACAGAGGCTTACCAAAATATATGTTATTTTCTCATCTTTGGAGATATATTGGAGAACCACTTCTCTTTTCTGGACTTCATCACGGAGAATGCAATGCTTGATCTCAATGTACTTCGATCTGTCATGGAACATTGGTTTTCTCTGAAGGCTTCATATAGCTCTTATCATTACAATATATCATGGTCGAATTCAGAACTTTTGTTTCCTGCTAGCTCATGACATCATGGAAAGGCTCAAACTAAAACATATGCAAGTAGAACTTCTTTTGTCATCATGAGAGTTTGCCATGGATTAACAATCCATCATCCTAGACTTCTGAGTAACTATTCTGATACACTATCTTTGTCATAGAAAGTTTTCACCGCGCTTTTGTTGTATATGAGATACTCTGAATCAAGTTGTTTGAATTCATACAAGGTCTTCTTGTATCTGCATGCATGGGTCTCTTTCTGGTATAAGCTTCTTTATCACTTGCTTTATTGGGAAGAACGGTCTTTTACATGTAAATTCCAATCCATGGATACTACAAGAGGTATATCTGGAACATGTTGTTGTCATAGTCTTCTCCCTCCTTCTGGAAGACCCTCTGAATCTTGCAATGCTTCCATTCATAAGTATTTTTCACATTATTCCTTATCATAACTTCCATTTATTATGCTCGATTACTTCTTAGTGAGTTCAAACCAAGCAGGTAGTCTTTGTGATTCTAGGTATAATAACTGGTTGTTCTATCTTTTTCTTTCTTTCTTGGAATCGTCATGTTCTTCCTCATGTTTCTATTTAGCTTTTGGGTCCATGGAGTCTTCTATAGATTCCATGCCTTGAAAATTGCAACTTCTTCCTTTCATCATAGGATCATGGATGCAGATTGACAACCAATGATACTTTAAGGCTTCTTTTCAAAAAAGACTTCTTTCTAAAGTCAAATTGAACATGTGTTGCTTTTCATGGCTGCTACTTTCAATGGGAACATGGATAGATACTTCAAAATCCTCAATGGATCATATTATTTAGGATTATCTCCCTCATAATCATTGCTTCATGCACAAATGCATGCTCTTCTTTTGGAATTATGTAATCATCTCCCTCCATCTAAGATAGTCCATGCTTTCGTCTACATTCTTATTGCCTTCTGCAAGGTGTCATGAGTCTTTTTCTAATTTCCTATGTTTTGACTTCTTCTGGGTCTCTTCAGGTTTGATTTTAATTTCGGCTTATTTGGCAGTTGTTACTTATATAATATCTTCCACAGGAATTTTTACCAAAGATTGTCAACATACTTCATCTTTTCATGTGTATTGCTTGACTTGTAGTCATCGTAATAGAAATCCTTATCCTTTTATTCTTCCATAGGTATTGTTCCCCTTGAACATATTTTCTTCTAAGAAATAGATATACATTATATGTATAGGAACTATGGAAACATGATATATACAAGAGCTTTGAAGAATATTGTTACCTTGACTTAGAAGACGAAGTCAGTTTTATCGTGCTTGACTTTCTTTGAGGGTTCCATTTCTTCGGCAACTATTTCTTTATTTGTTTCCTTCCTTTTCTTTAACTCGGGACAGTGGTTCCTGTAGTGACCATATTTTCGACAGTTGAATCATTGTATCTTTGACATATCCATTTCTTGATTTGGTTTCTTCATTGAGCCAAACTTCTTCTTATTCCTGAAATTCTTGAACTTTGTTGTGAAAGCTTGATCATCGTATTTCTTTTGGGATTTTTCTTTTGCGTTAGTCCTTGATTATTCTTGTGCACAACAAGTCCAAAGTTCTTCAAATGTGGGATACTCCTTTATTGTGTTCATTCTTGTGGCAAATGCATCCCATGTCTTGAGAAGACCATTGAGTACTATATTTACCAGTTCCTTATCTGAAATGATTTCTTCAATAGATTGTAGTTGATCTCTTAATTGAGAGATTCTCACAAGGTATGATTTTATGTTGTCATCATCATTCATTTTCATGTCACGAAGCTCATTCTTCAGACTCATTACTTGTCCAATTTGTATGACTGAGAAGAGATTAGTTAGGGCATCGTACATCTTCTTAGATGAGTCAAGATGAGAGATGCAGGGTATCAAGTGGTCTTTTACAGTATCCACTATGATACTCATGGAATTTATGTCATTGTCTTTGAACTTCTCCATAACTACAACGTTTTGAGGTTCCTTCTCTTTTCCTTCTTCAAACTATGGTTCCACGATCTTTCCTTTCACGATATCCAACACTTTATTCTAGGCAAGGATGAGATCAATCCTTATCTTCCATGCTCTGAAGTTAGAATCCCCTTCTAACTTGTTTTCTGACTTCATAGAGTAGGTCATGACTGCTTTGACTTGGTCAACCTTTAACTTTGACCAAAAAATCAAACTTGACGTATTAGCTTACTAAGAGTACCAGGAGGTGCGCTAGGTTAGGGCGCACTAGTCTATTCAAAAATTAGGTCAATCTCTTCACTTAAGGTGCCTCAACAAGAGGGTTAGGGTTTCATTGATGCAGCAAAAAAATTGACTGCAACTACAACTGTAACTGAGAAGATCCTCCCAATCTATATTCTAGTGATTAGACTGTCTGAATATAGTGTGGGCCCATAACCTGTTAGAAATAATAGGCATGATCGTTTAACCATAGATAAAATAGCAATATTGTCACCCAACCATAGGCCGAAGCCACCCTCGAGCACCTTAACCTTGACAGAGAATAATTTTGGAAGAAAACCCTAGGCCTAATAGCCAATCAAGGTAGCGTATCACTCTCCAGAGTTAGCATACCAAGCAGAAAGTCCAAACCATAACCAAGAGAGATTCCAAGATTGAAACCAAAAATACAAGTTGCGGTAGTTGCAGTTGCAGCTACTCTCCATACTTGCGTGCAACTAAATTTCTGCAGTTGCGAGCTGTGTGTGTCAAATGAGCTCTCGCGTCCTATATGTATATTGTTCCTCCTTTGATTTCTTGTCTGACTTCTCATTCTGGAGGCTAAAAACTCAATATTAAATATTTCCTTTAGTCGTCTTGTCTTCTAGGGTTATGTCCAATGCTTTACGATTTCTTCTTGCTTCTCGGAATATTTTATTCTTGTCAGGGTTACACGTGGAGGTTAATACCTCCTACAGCTACCATAATATCAACATAGTATACATCTTGGATTTGTTTAATTTCACCTTGCTTGGTGCAAATGGAGATGTATCCTTTACCCATGACTCGAACTTTGTTGTTATTTCCCATTCTCACCTCAGATTTCACGAATTCATCAATGCTATAAAAAAATTCTTTGTTTCCACTCATGTGGTTTCTACAACCACTGTCTAAGTACCAAACATCCTTATTACTTTCTCCTGCTACATTTCAAATGATGAACAAGTTTTCTTTATTTTCACTTTTAGTTTCTTCCCTCTTAATGAAAATTGTATTTTGTTGATACATATCATATATTTTTTTCTACATTCAGATGCATAATGTCTAATCTTTTTACATTAATAACATTGGACATTTGATTTGCCATACCTTTGTGAAAAGCTTCCACGTGAATTGTTGTTGCTCCTTCCTCTTCCACGTGTTTCTGAAGAATTTATTTGTCCTCTTTCATGGCTATTGATGAAGCTTCCACTTCCACCACCTCTAGCAGCACCTCTATTGTTGGATGATCTGCCTCTTCCTCTAACTGAAACTTGAGATCTAAAATATTGCTCAGAAGAGATGATATTTGATCTATTCACCCTCTGTTCATGGATTTGCAAGGAACCCATAAGCTCATCAAGGCACATTTGAGTTAATTCCTTTGACTCTTCTATTGCTACAACAATAGGATCAAATATGGGAGGAGGACTTCTCAAGGTTTTTCTATGATTCTTTGATCCTCGAGAGTGTCTCCATTAGTTCTAATTTGATTAACCAAGCTCATAGTACGAGTAAAGAAATCATTCATTGACTTAGACTCCTTCATTTGCAAATTTTCAATATCTCTTCTTAATAATTGTAACTTGACAAGATTTACCTTGTTGTTGCCTTGGTATGCCTTTTGCAAAGTCTCCCATGCTTGCTTGGATTTTGTAGTTGTTGTTATCCTTGGAAAAATGGAATCTCCCATAGTTTTTTGTATAAAGTAAAGATTCTCGGTACCCTTCTTCTTTTTCTCCTTCAGTGTGTTCCTCTCAGCTTGAGTGAGTGCATTGAATGCAACCTAGTCTGCAGGCTGAGAGAATCTATTTTCAACTAGCTCCCACAACTCTTGAGAGCAGAAAATGATCTTCATCTTGATGCACCAAACATCATATTTTTTCCCATCAAATTGTGGTACTTGTTGCCACATGTTGTTGTTGCTAGCCATTTTAAAGAACCACAATATAAACACAAAACACCTCCTATAACCTGCTCTGATACCAATCTGTGGAAAAGAAAACAGAGTTTGTGCAATAAATAGAGTATTCAAGTTTGTTATATATACAAAAAGAAAAACCATATTTATATTGCCAACAGTGTTCAATTACAATCAATGTTGTTGCACTTGCTATTCTTCCTTTGTTCATAAATTCTTTATATCTATCTTCTCCTCTATCTATGAAATGAACTTCTATTACTTATATAAAACAGAGCTGGAAAATATCCTAACCACTACAACCACATGCATTCAAAATTTGATGACTAGCTAAAATCTATTTAAAAGGATCAACCATTCATGGTACAAATGGCACTAGGGATTCTAGAGAACGATTGTCACCTCTAGTTTATGGTTTCATTTTATAGTTCGGGCAAGAACTCGGGCTTTTTATATACCAATTGTAGAATCTTAGTTATTTTGAAACTTGCTTCTAAAACACTTAGGAACCTTTTTAAAAGAACATGGTGTTTGTTCTAGTTTCCAATGTTATAATATAAAACTTTTTACTATGGGAAAAAAACAAAAGGTTATGAGATTCAATTATAAATATTAAAATTGATGAAATTTGTTCATCAATATTCATCAAATTAAAATTCATTTTTTTTAATTATAATATTAAATCAAAATAAATACTTATTAATTTTCTTTAAATTAAAAAAAAAAATTACATGAATGATAATAATCATTTAAAATAAATCGCATACATGCATGACAATAATCACTATCATTCAAAATTGAAAATCAATGACACCAGTCAGCTATATCTATTTTAAAAAAAAAAATTAAACCCATCTATCTGTTCTTTCATATGTAATTTCTCCACATCCACTAAATCTCTTCCTCACATCAATTCAATAATGTACATAATTGACATCCACTAGTCTTTCCTCTCATAATAATTCGTTTCAGAACGTTTTCTCTTCCATTGGCCGGAAGGAGTCGTTGTTGAACTCCAATGGCTTAGTATTATTTATCAGAGAATTGGCATATTTTCGGAATTAGAATGGAATCAGCTGTACCGCACTTTTTCGACGATATTTTATGTATAAAGATGGGTAGGGATCACGCTGAAAAAATCGAGAGAAATGAGGTGAGGGAAGGGATCACGCTGAAAAAATTCACAGGTAAAAGCATCGATCATTTATACTGAATTTATTAAGCATAGAGTGGTTTTGCGAAGTTTTGAAATCCCTCTCACTAATTCTGAGAATCGCATCCCATGTATTCAATTATAAATTTTTTATGCCTGCGGGTTTGGATCAGTATTATCTAGTGAATCGGTATTAATTATCAATCTACCAGGAGAGTTTATCATCCTGGCCATAGTTGGGCTGATGGCTGATAGGGTTAATACACACCAGAATCGAAGTTCGAACAGTCAAAAAGGCGAGGGCATATCGATATAGATGATTTTCAATTATGCGGATTTTGTTGATATATCGATGATGGTGTTGGGCACGTTGGGTTCAATTGCTGATGGATCTATAGTAGGCGCTGGCGTTTTTATTATCATGACTGGAATAATAAATACTCTTGGATCTGATCTTCAAGCTCTGAAGTATGGCGATTTTGTGCATAGAATGAACAAGGTGAAATATTCGATTGTTTTTATTGAGCTTCAATTTGTTACTCGTTGATTAATATAAAATTGTGGTCAATATGCAGCAAATAGTGCCCTATCTGTATCTGGCAGCTGGAGTATGGATTGCAGCGTTTTTAGGTGCTATTTCTATAACTCTCTCTACTCTTTGATCTTTAATGATACTAATTGAACATTAATTGAACATTGGGCGTGTTTTTCAGAGGCTTTCTGCTGGACAAGGACCGGAGAAAGACAGGCATCTGCACTGCGCAGAAAGTATTTGAGACCTGTTCTCCGGCAGGACTCTCGATTTTTCGATACGAGAGACACACATATTGCTGAGGTGGTTAACAATGTTTACAACGATACTCTCGTCATACAGGATACCCTTGGTGAAAAGGTTTGTTTCCCACATCCACCCCTCTCAAAACAATAGTGAAGGGGCCACACTGTTGGTCATAATTACTAACTAGCACTGTAGGGCTACCAGACTGTACAGAGATTAGTAATGAATTATCACTAACAGTGTGTATATAACAATAGTGAATTAAAGTTAAGAATATGTTTTTCTTTTTTTTGAGATTATAGGTTTCAATCTAGAGGGGGTTAGGGTATGTATATATTAGTAGATTTTAATAACAAAGTCAAATCTGTTTGATTAGATGGAGAAGATCTATTGTTTCACAAAAAAGAAATGTAATACATCAATTTAGTATCTAACTTGACCATAACCTTAAAAATATAGATTATATCATTATGACTACAATCCAATCTTCCTCTCTACTTTATCAATCCAATCTTCCTCTCCACTTTATCACACTGAACTCTACAAAATAAACTTTATGCACAGCAGTTACCATCATCCTTATAACAGTTACATAAGGGCAGTTATAAAAGTACAGGTTTAATGATATTACTATTAACAATTTAATCCATATTTACATTGGCTAGATTCTAATTATATCATGTATGAGAGTTTTCAGGTTCCCAATTTCATTATGAATTTGTCCAATTTCATTGTTGCGTATGCGGTCAGTTTCTATTTGTCATGGAGGATGGCGTTGGTGACATTGCCACTAGCCAGTTTACTGATCGCTGCAGGAATGCTTTACGGTCGAACGATGATAAGGATAGCAAGAAAGATGCACGCAGAATATAACGAGTCTAGTATAATTGCAGAACAAGCAATTTCTTCTATTAGAACTGTTTATTCTTTCGTTGGAGAAGAAAAGGCTATAGCCAAATTTTCTTATCACTGGTTGGAACAGTAAAACTTGGGCTTAAACAAGGCCTGGCAAAGGGGCTTTCCATAGGTGGCAACAGATCAGTAATGTTTGTGTTGTGGGCATTCATGGCATGGTATGGAAGCCGATTGATAGTAAATCACGCATCGAGCGGAGGAAGGATTGTTAGTGGAGGCCACTGCATTATCCTCGGTGGACTGTAAGACTTGTTACATTTATTCTTTAATGCTTCTTTAACATGATATGATTTGTGCCTCATTTATCCGTTTGCTCTCAGGTCTCTGGTGGACGCGCTTTCAAATCTGAAATACTTATCTGAGGCAGGCGTTGCCGCTTTTCGCATATTTGAGATGATTGAGAGAGTACCAGAGATCGATTCAGAGGATGTGACAGGGAAAGTATTGTAAACGGTCTCAGGGGAGGTCCAATTTCGGAACGTTGGATTTGCTTATCCATCGAGACCAGAAAGCATGGTATTTAATAAATTTTGCCTCACTATTCCGGCAAGCAAAACAGTGGCTTTAGTAGGCGCCAGTGGATATGGAAAATCAACAGCCATTACATTATTAGAACGGTTCTACGATCCAATGGAAGGAGAGATTCTTCTGGATGGAGAGAATATTAAGAGCCTGCAACTGAAATGGCTCCGTAGCCAAATCGGGCTAGTTAATCAAGAGCCTGCTCTGTTCGCTGCTTCCATTCGCGAGAATATGTTGTTTGGAAAGGATGATGCGACAATGGATGAAATTATTAGTGTTGCAAAAGAGTCCAATGCCCACAACTTCATCACCCAACTCCCAAAAGGCTATGACACACAGGTTCTATGCTATGTCTTTTGAGAAAAAAATTCTTTCAAAAATAATTATACAGTAGAATAGAACAGAACCGAGAAGTTTATGCACAAGGACGTGATGTATATTGTTGGATATGCGACTGTATACATATTGTTCCATGTACATAATTGCACGGTGATGAGCAACTTTATTGCTCATCAAATATTCTTTTATTATTCATTCGAGATATAGAGGGTAAAATTTAAAAATTTATATTTATAATTTTTGTATCCTTTTGTTTCAAAAAAATAAAAAGTCTCAATTTGTAAATTTAACATTTTGTTTTTGAAATAAATCACACTTTCAAAATGGTACAACCAAAATACAGGTAGGAGAAGGCGGGGTTCAGATGTCCGGAGGCCAAAAGCAGAGAATAGCCATAGCTAGAGCGTTGCTGAAAAACCCTTCCACCCTACTTTTAGACGAGGCGACAAGTGCTCTAGACGCAGAATCAGAGAAGATCGTTCAGGATGCCCTTGGTAAAGCTTCTATAGGACGCACAACGCTGATTGTGGCCCATCGTCTCTCCACTAATCAAGGCGCTGATAAAATAGCAGTGATGAAAAATGGTCAAGTCATTGAATTCGGTGGACACCAAGAACTGATTCTGAAACGAAATGGAGCATATGTAGCTTTGGCGCACATACAGGAGAAAACCCTAGCACGGAATACCATTGCTCTTAACTCTGCATCACTTGCTCTAATGCCTGCATCAGGAATGACTAGCCATAACCGAAGATTAGATGGGAAACTATGTGCTTCAAATCGCTTTGACGGTTGCATATCCGGCTTGGAAGGAGAAGAACAAGAAGTTAATGCAGAGACCAAATCTGGGAGATCTCCTTCCTTCCGCAGGTTGCTTGCGTTGAATGCTCCAGAATGGAAGCACGCTCTCTTGGGCTGCGTAGGTGCCCTTGGATCTGCGGCGATTCAGATAGCGTTTTGCTTCACTATGGCACGCATGACTTCTGCGCTGTTCCTCAAAAACCCAGACGAGATTAGATCTAATATCAGGATCTCTTGCATTGTTTTCACAACCTTCGCAGTGCTAGTTTTCCTGATGAATTTGGTTCAACATTATAATTTGGCTGTGACGGGCGAGTTTCTAACGAGTAGGGTCCGTAAAAAAATGTTTTCAAAAATTCTTACATTCGAAGTTGGCTGGTTCGATCTAGACCAAAATTCCAGTGGAGCTGTTTGCTCAAGGATGGCTAAGGAAGCTAATGTGGCAAGTATACTATCACAATACTTCTATATAAATATGTTTGTGTTCCATATAGGAAGGAGAAGGATAAATGGTCCATTTTTTTTTTTTCTTTTTCAATTGGTTTTTATTAAGATCAAAAAATAAATCTTTTGTTCAAATTGAGTAGGAATTTATTGAATGTCACATAATTATATTATTGAAAAAAATTATATCTATTTACAGGCAGTATCAAAGAAAACATACATTGTGTATGGTAAAGAGAACGCAACAGAAACTGAGATAATAGAGACTGCAAAAGTTGCCAATGCCCTGGATTCATTTCGTAAGTGGACTGAAATAAATCCCCTAACCACTGTAAAACTTGTTTTTCGACCATTGCAAAATAAAACCCCTAGCATACTCACGATTAAATTCCGTGCATTGTTAATATTTCAGGGGCATGAAGGATGGATATGAAACCTCCACGGGAAACAAGGGAACGCAGTTGTCTGGAGGGCAGAAGCAAAGAATAGCTATAGTAAGGGCAATTATAAAGAATCCAAGCATCTTGCTGCTGGACGAGGCAACGAGTGCATTGGATAGTAATTCGGAGAAAGTAGTTCAAGAAGCACTAGATGGAATGATGGTGGGAAGAACGAGCGTCGTCGTAGCTCATCGTTTGAGCACAATTCAGAATGCTGACTGTATAGCAGTGATTGAGAATGGAAAGGTTGTTGACAAGGAAATCATACTTCTCTGATAAGCAAAGGCGAAGGCGGTGCATATTTTGGTCTGAATAAACTGCAGCAACCACATGAGGCAATTATTCAACCTGTAAGCTAAGATACAAATGTGACCACTGAGCATGTGCTGTGATGTGCAATTATGGAAATTTTAATGAAATGTTTGGATATTTAGATTGTGTTCGCTGGAATGGTCAGACCTACATAGGCGTCTAACAAAAGTGTATATAGTCTGATGTAGATACTAGCACAGCCGACTTGTGGTTGGAGAATGCTCAAAGGTGTTATCAATTTTACGGTGTTACCAATTTTACAGGTAGTAAATAAGGTGAAGCTTTTCACATACTCCATTTCTAATCACAGATTTCATTGTTAATTACATAAATGTGTCAATCAGTCAATTGTATAAGATAGTAAATTTTTAATCAGATTAAGTAAATGTGAAAAAATAAACACAAAAAGTACGTCTTTATAAAAGCAACAAAGTTAATATTACAAATCAGAACCCTCCATTTAATATGTCCATTACCAATAGGTATACGCCTTTCGACGTGATTATTGATCTCCACAAGTGAAAACTTGACTTGAAACGCTTTGCCGTGTTTGATAGAGAAAGAACTTCGTAGAAGAAAGCTACTAGGGTATGATCCCTGTGATAACTCTCGAGAGTAAACAAATATTCATTAACCCCTCGCAATCATAATACCAGAAACAAAATTATTTCTTTGAAGAAGTGGGAAAAGGAACTTTAAACAAAATGCAAAGTATATAGGTTGGAAAAAAGGGTTTTTTTTTAAATTATAATTGTTATTTTATATATATATATATATATATATATATATATATATATATATATATATATAGTTATTTAACTTTTTTTAAGTTTAAAAAAAAAAATCAAACTATTTTATAGGTGGTGAAAAGAGGTGATAAGGTTTTTCCTAAAAATCAATATTAGTTGATATGGTTCAATGATGAAACCTTAGTGCCTCTTGTGATTATACATCCAAGGACACCCTACTTCGACATATCTACCCAATGTGAAAAGCAACTATCCATTTATTTTGTACCAAACTATGTGTTAAGTCGTGTTGGTCACACATGTGAAAGGTAGGTGGAAAATGTGGTTGCCAAAAAAGTAGAATTAACTAAAAAATAATGAAATGAATAAAATTTGAGTCTAGCACAAACTTTGTTTATCTCCTAATGATGCATGTTATAATTGTTATGATGACATAATAACACACTATCCTCATTATTACAATATCTTCAAGCAAATATTGTAGTTAAGAGTTGAGAATTGATACTAAATATCTTAAAGCAACAATTGTTTTTAAGTTGAACATGTAAAGATGAAATATGTTTTTGGGTGTATGAAATATAATTATTTATGGAATAATGTGCATGAATGAGTTATTTGTTGTACCATGACTATAATGATTTATTCTCAATAGAAATAACACCAATAGAAGTAGATCCAATGCATCTATGACATTTGTGAATCTACTCTGGAGTTCTTAGTGCTTGCCAATGTTCAATTCCTTCACTTTATCCTTGTGTAACAGTGCTATGTGTCTACTACATATCAGTGTAAAAGTGTAGCTTGATCACACTATATAGGTTGACGGGTTTCTCAGTTTTGAGGCATCTCGATTATGTGTCACTCCCTTGCATCATGTTGCAAGAAGCACAAAAGTTTAGCTTGATCATGTTATAGATGTTGTTCGGTTTCTAGTTTTTGATATATTTGAAGGATTTGTGAGCTTTGTTGATGATGAAAATCATAGAAGCATATTCGATGACATGTGATCCGGATTTATGAGCAGAACGAAAGGAATAACAAACTGAATACAATAACACAGCGATACGGAGAATAACACAGATATCCAATGAACAATAACTACTATTGAATAAATAAAATAGGTTGAAACTGTAAAACTGCAGAACTGAAAACAACTTGCTCGAATGGTGGTAGCTATCTATGAGAAGAGATGTGCCTGCTACGTGCATCCATCTGAGCAGAATAATTACAATGAGGCTCCAAAGGCCCTTTTAACATTACTCATGAATGCATAAACCCTAGACATCCAAAAACCTAACCCTATGAGATGAAATGCCAAAAGTTATGTGGGCCACGATGGGTAAGTTGGTACCTCAACTTCCTGGGGTCGTAAATTTTGCATATGACCTTCATTTTAGGCACGTGATAGCCCATTGGAAAGGTCTTCTTGAGAAATGCACATTATGTCATCAAACTTTGACTTCATCTATAGTTTGAGTATGGCAAGCCAAAAAAACACTATTTAGGGCCCCAAAACGGCCCTAGAAGTACAAACATGAAAACTTCTAAAATAATCCAGTTGGATTAGGTGGGCGACCACCAGTCTCCACCTGGAAAATGTGTAGGGCTTCAGACAGCCCCAGAAATGTAGAACCCACAATCACAAGAAGTACAAAAGAACGTGTTGAACTAAAAAATGTCAAGAGGATCCAGTTGGAATAGGTGGGTGGCCACCAATATCCACCTAGATCAATCCTCCCCCATTAAGCGGCAATTGTCTCCATTGCGTTGATTTCCCCCATCAGGTGAGGAAAATTATGTTGAATTTGGCTCTGGGTGAGCCATTTGCCTTGGTGTAGGAGTTTCCCTGCCTTGACAACCCGATAAAGTTGGATCCTCTGCTGGCGAGTGCCCTTGACCTGTGTGCCCATTATCTGATTAGTGGATGCATGTTCCATGCAATCAGGGTTGAGCTCTATTGGTGTCAATTATCTTGCGATCTCTGAGGTGTCCACTAATGGTGGAAAATATGGTCAAAGGAGGTCCACATTGAACACTGGGTGTAAGCCAAGGAAGGGTGGAGTGTTGAGCTCAAAAGCATTGCTACCCACAACCTTGGTGATAGTGTAAGGCCCATAGCAAAGTGGGTGGAGCTTCTGATGGGGCCCTGGAAGGCGCTCTTTTTGCAATTGCAACCAACCCTTGTCTCCCACCTGAAACTGGTGCGATACCCGGTGTTAATCACGGCTCTGCTTGTACTTAGCATTGGTTTTCTGAAAAATATCATGGACCTGTTGGTGAATGTGTTGAATCCACGCAATGAATCTGGTGGCTTTGTCAGCCTCAGACTAAACATGGGAAGATTATGCCTATGTGGTTGCAAGAGGTAGGGAAACATCAATGGGACCCAAGGGTTGGAATCCCAACCCCACTTGAAATGGGGTATGGCCAGTGTAGCTATGGAGAGCCATGTTGTAGTTGTGTTGAACATAGGGAAGACTCTCATCTCATGTACGCGGATGCTTAGAGTTGTACATGCGCAGGATGTGCGCAATCATCTGATTGACGACCTCTGTCTGGCCGTCGGTTTGGGAGTGGAAAGCAGTGGATTTAGTGAGCTTGGTGTTCAAAAATGTCCAAAGACTCGACCAAAATGTGTTGAAGAACCATTTGTCCCGATCTGAGGTGATGGGCAGTGGTATCCATAAATAGACCCACACCCGTTCAAAGAATATCTTGGCGGTATATGCCACTATGATGCTCTTCTTGCAGGCTATGATAATGGCCATCTTTGAAAACTGATCAACCACCACAAATACACAATCATTTTCGTGCTAGGTGGACGAAAGGCCAGACATGTAATCCATTTAGATGGATTCCCAAGGCCTCTCGAGAGTAGGAAGAGGGGTGTATAAGCCTTGCTTCTTGATGGTTGGCTTGGCAATGGCACATGCAGTGCAAGATCTAATATACTTGATGACGTCTTGTCGAAGTTTTGGCGAATAAAAATGTTTCTATAGAATGGCCACAACTTTCTCCACGCCAAAATGTCCCACCATCCGACTGTAGTGAGCCTCCTAAATCAGCTTTGCATGCTCGCTTGTGGGAACATAGAGGTGGACCAGATGGCATAATAGTCCATCCTAAATGTGAAAATCGGTGACATTTTTTCCTGTACCCAAGAGTTGATATGTGGTGGCAAAGTCAGGGTCATGTTGATAAAGTTGGGGCCACTCAGATGCCTCATGCCCACAAGAATGGAGCACAGTGGTGAGTCCAACAACGGGAGGGTGACTGAGGCAGTCAACGACATGATTTTTGCTCCATGTCTTATACTTGATGTTGAGATGGAATTGTTGTAGGTATGTGGACCACTTTTGATGGCGGTCATTCTAAAACTTCCCCTATGTCTATATGAACTGCAGAGGCTTGTGATCAATGTGGATGATTGTCTCCTTCCCCAAAATGTAATGCTTTCATTGACGGCAAGCTTGCACAATGGAATACAATTTCTTTGTCATAGGTGGGGTATTTTCGGATAGTATCTGAGAGTGTCTCACTATGGTATGCTATCGGATGACCATGTTGGGTGATGATTGCGCCTATAGCATAGTCGGAGGCATCAGTCTCAATCTCAAATGGTTGTTGCATATCAAGTAAGGAGAGTATTTGAGTTTAGCACAAGTGGTGCTTCAGATCATCAAATGCTTGTTGTTGTGCCTACCCCCATGCGAAATTTGCCTTGCCACCACCCTTGGTTACTTGGTTGAGGGACCATGCAATATGAGAGAATCCCAACACAAAACTTCAGTAGAAGTTGGCAAGTCCCAAGAAGCTCTTAAGCCAAATTAGTGTGGTCGGGGTTGGCCAGTCATGAATGACTTGGATCTTAGTTGGATCCACATGTACCCCATTCTCATCAACAATGTAGCCCAAGTATTGGACCTTGTTCATGCCAAAGGAGCATTTTCCAAGTTGGCATATAGATTGTGTTTCTGCAGAGTGCCCAAAACCTATTTAATATGTTGCACGTGCTCCTCCCAAGTTCTACTGAAGATGAGGATGTTATCTAGATATACCACCACAAAAGAGTTGGTGAAGGGTCTCAATACATCATCCATCAATCTCATTAAATTTGATGGTGCATTTGTTAAGCCAAAGGGCATGACCAGCCATTCCAAGAGACCTTCTTTAGATTTGAAAGTTGTCTTCCCTACATCAGTTGGTTTGATGGTACCCTCGTGATAGCCATAGTTTAGGTCAATCTTGTTGAAGAACTTTGCCCCCTTGAGTCGGTCAAGAAGGTCATCAATTCGAGGAATTTGGTATCGGTTCCTGACTGTGATTTTGTTTAATGCTCTATAATCAATGCAGAGCCTCCAAGTCTCGTCTTTCTTCTGCACCAACACAATCGGGATTTTGCAAGGGAACGAGTTGGGTTGGATGTGCCCCTTTTGAAGCAGCTCTTGGATCTGGCGCTTGATTTCATCTTTTTCCATCAGCGAGCGACAATACACTAGTCCATTAGTCATCGATGCATCAGGGGTTAGATCAATTAGATGTTTGACTTGGCAGTGCGTCAGTACCCCGGTGGGTGAGGAGAAGATGTCTTTGTACTCTTCCACGATCTCGTCCACTTACTTTTGCTGCAAAGAGAGGCTCTGTGTAGAGGTCACGAATGTGGCGGCGGCCTTCTACTTATTGCGAGCACGGATCATAAAGAAGACGAACTTCTCGGTCTGTGAAATGACCTTAGTGCATTGCTTAGTAGAGATTAAAGAAATAGTGGTAGGCGGTGCTACCTCTGGTATCATGTACAATTTTCTACCCAAAGTAATAATAACAATGCGAGGTCTAAACTCATACACAGCATGTCGCTTCCACAAATATGGTTGGCCTAAAAGAACATCACAAACTTCAAGGGGAGTAATATCACACAATACCTCATCTTTGAAGGGCTTGATGTTGTAGGGTAGACGACATTGTTGGTTGATGCAAAGATCTCATCCTTGGCGAAGCCAGTCGATGATGTAGGGTTGCGGGTGTGGTGTTATCGGAAGGTCCAACCGCTTGACGACCTCTGTTGAAATTAGGTTCTTATGATTGTCTCTATCAAAAATTAAATGCAATGGAGTCCCCTTTACCCACATATGTGAATGAAAGAGGTGTTCCCCTTCCTCTAGTTCTTCTGGTTTGCTTGGTTGGACTTTGGTCGTAGTGGTAGTGGCACTGGGTTTGGCATTGATGATCCGCTTCCCACTTTCTGGATTTGATTCGAAGTCAGAATCTACCTTTGACTCAGAAGCTTTCAGCTCAGCCACCAGTGACTGCTTGGAGCGACATTCTTTGTTGGTGTGCCAAGGGATTTTATGGTATTCACACCATTTTCCTGTGTCCTTCTTCGACTTCTCATTACCCTTCTTGGATTGCAACTTGGACTGGTTGTCCTGAGAGTGGATATTTTTTCCCTGTCCCTTGTTTTGTGGGTTGGGGTCGCCTTTTCCCTGCTTCGATTGTGAGGAGTTTGCAGATCCAAACTCTTGCCTCTTGTTCTTAAATTTATGCTTAATCTTGACAACATATCTACAACCTAATGATGCGATGTCCAGAAACTCCATTTTTGTTTGAATGTATCTATGTAGACAGTCGTGGTATTTGAGCACCAGATGTCATTCAGAGTCTTTGATACCCAATTTGGTGCACAAGGTATGGAAAATATCAGTGAAATATGGTACTATCTGGTCCCTTTCCTGATGCAGTGTGGTCCATCTTGTGTACTGGTCCTCGTAGCTTCCAACATGGTAGTATTGTTCTTTAATGGCATCCTTGAAGGAATCCCATGTGGGGGTGACCACAAATATTACAAATTCCTTTATGGACCTTTGCTTAGAGTAATTATCCCACTAGTCCTTAACATGGGGGATGGCCTTGAGGAGTGCAAAAGTAATATTTTCCTTGTCAAAAAAATTGTGCACCGAAAAATACACTTCAAGCAAATTCAGCCATTTATCTACAGCGTCCACATATATCGATCCTTCAAATAATGGAATATCAAAATTTACTTGTACCTTGAAGGGGGTCGCATGGCCACTTGATGAAGATACTTCTCCTGTGGGCAGTCGTCGAAGGATATGTGCAAATTTGTCCATCATTTCGCTACTTTGTCATGCAAGGGATTCCTCGAGAAACATTTTAAAAGGATCTCCTGCTCCATCATCTTTCTCCGCATCCCCCATGGGTTTTTGTCGGGCTTGGCGTGGCTGATCTTGCAAAGGCTCGACTAGTTCGAGTCCCAACTTATTGTACCCAGATCTTGTTAGGGACATGCACGAAGAAAAATAAATGAAAAGCATATCGCTTTGATACCACTTATTCAGATTTATGAGTGGAACGAAAGGAATAATAGACTGAATACAACAAAACAGAGATACGGAGAACAACACAGATATCCAGTGAACAATAACTTCTATTGAATAAATAAAATAGGCTGAAACTGTAAAACTGCAGAACTAAAAACAACTTGCTCGAATGGTGGTAGCTATCTTAGAGAAGAGATGTGGCTACTACATGCATCTGTCTGAGAAGAATAATTACAATGAGGCTCCAAAGGCCCTTTTAAAATTACTCATGAATTCCAAAACCCTAGACATCCAAAAACCTAACCCTAGGAGATGAAACGCCAAAAGTTATGTGGGCCTCGATGGGTAAGTCGGTACCTCAACTTCACGGGGTCGTAACTTTTGCATACAACCTCCGTTTTAGGCACGTGATAGCCCATTGGAAAGTTCTTCTCAAGAACTACACATTATGCCCCAAAACGACCTTGGAAGTACAGAAAGATGTGCTGACATGAAAACTTCCAAAATAATCCACTTGGATTAGGTGAGCAACCACCAATATCCACCTTGAAGATGTGCAGGGCTTCAGACAACCCCGGAAGTGTAGAACCCATAATTACAAAGAAGTACAGAAGAACATGTTGAACTAAAAATT
Organism: Picea mariana; assembly: GCA_032191745.1. Classification (NCBI taxonomy): domain Eukaryota; kingdom Viridiplantae; phylum Streptophyta; class Pinopsida; order Pinales; family Pinaceae; genus Picea; species Picea mariana. The sequence continues at coordinate 86,114 of JASDQU010104860.1, read as the reverse complement.
GTCAAGAGGAGCCATTTGGAATAGGTGGGTGGCCACCAATATCCACCTGGATCAACATGCCTCAACAACCTCTTTGGTGGGTTCTTGCTATATACATGTCACCATTGCTTATAGATTTATCTTGTTCGAATATGATATATATCTTTGTTTGATGGGAGGAAATCAAGAAAGACGTCAAGTCCTTGATTGGAAAAATCATTATAACATCATATTTAAAGTAGCTTGGGGGCTTATTTACCCTCGCATCATTTTTTGATATATTAAGGATGGAAAAAAATTCTAGATGAAAACTTTAATCTCAAAATTCCATAAATCGACAAGGCGACATGGAAATTCTCTTACATTAGGTACACCATTTTCAATCATCTATCAATAAATTTCTTATAGCTAAAATCTAGTTGAAAATTTGAGTGTTGTGGCCTGCGATTATTCAACTGGGAGGTCATAATCTCACTTTAAACTTATGAATTATTCACCCTTGGTTGCTAGTTAGATCATGATTTCATTTAAATATTACCTTAATTTAGTTGAACAGACTAGTCTTTTAAGTATTCGAGATGGATGGTGAATGTGGGTATTACCCATTCCATCATTAATCATTAGACCCTCATGGCTAACCTGACTTTAATTTCCTTCATAGTTTTTTTCACGTGTGATCCAAGAGAGAGCGAGAAGGCATATTTACAAGCAATTTTGTTTCAAGACATAAAACTCAGGGGATGACAAGCTCTCTAATATGCTCTCATTGTGCATGATTTAAATACCAACAAAACAAAATTAAATTTCTATGTGTACAAGAAATGGGAGGTAGATCAAACGAAAAGCTACCACAAGCAAAGATAATTGATTATAGGAAACATGAAACCTGCCTTAGGGTGTTTTGTTTCCACGTTTTGTTGGGTTCAATGGGTAAATAATTGCAGCAACAAATTCATGGTTGGAGACTTGGTCAATGATGATACATTTTGAGAGAGGTAACTGATGAATATGGTCAAAGGATACTAGTTTCTCTACCAAATGTAGGGATTCCATCTTCTTATTAACGTCATCTCATGGGTTTCTAGATTCTCCTTTTTTATACACAAATCTTATTATTTGTAGCTTCCTTCCTTCTGTAATAATTCACTTTCTCACACACTTACATCCTAGTGTTGCAAATGTAAAGATAGGGTTGGATTGATGTCCACTTACATATATATATTAATTGAGTTCATGAAAAATGTTTTTCCCATTTGCATTTGTAACGACCCTGCTTAAATAGGTGTATATGATAATTAATTATAATTAATTTAATAATATAATTGTCTTAAAAGATTAGCTAAACCTTAATTATTTATTAAAATAACATTTACTAATTAATTATTATTAATTAGTTATTCATGATTTTTATGATTAATTGAAGTATTAATTAATTCATTAATTAATAAGGTAAATAAATAAAAAAGAAGGATAATAAATTATATTATTAAATTAATTTACATACCCGATACGGGATAACATATTAGCTACAAGGGATAAGATATTAAATAAAGGGGATAAGGGGCATTAACGGGAAGGGATAAGGAGGTAATAAATGAGTTAGGTAGGGAGTAAATGAAGGGGGGAGGTCAGTGAAGGAGGAATAAGGAAGGGAAGGAGTTTTACGGGAGGATTCTACGGAGGTTGGGGGAGGAATTTTGGAGAGCTCTGGGATTTGCAGAGAGGGAGATGAAATTTTGAGAGTGGGATTGATACAGTGCACCGGAGTTGCTGGGGGTTTTGGGCATGGGGGGCAGGATATCCGTTGATATCCTGGAGCTAGGGAGCTACCTAGTTGATAGGGAGGAACGGATTTGGGTAGTGTTCTATGGTGCAGAAGCGGTCAGGAAGGCGTTTGGACAAACAGAGAGTATTTAGCATCAGGTTCAGGTATTCATTGAGAATTATGCATTGTTTTTGTATTAATTTGTTATTAGATTTATTATTCATTGTTAAAATTACATGCGTACGTGTTAAAATGTTTTGGAATTATTGAACTTACATAAACCAGTAGGAATTACTATCTTGTTGTAGAATTACTAGATATTAAATTAAATTAGGCTTTTACAGCATCTCACACACACATTCATCATTGAATTTGACATGAAAGTGAATGGTGAAAAATGTCTTTTTCATTTGTATTACATATATATTTATTGAGTTTGATTGAAGATTTCATCATGATATTCCAAGGAAGGGAATCCAATCACATTTTCATTATATATATTCATTAAATTTAAAAGAAAAATAAATTGTGAAAAACATCTTTCCCAATTACATTTTATATATCCATTAAGTTTAAGAAAAGTGTCTTTCCAATTTGCATCAAATATATTTATCATTGAACTTGAAAGGAAAGTGATTGTAAAAAGTATTGTTTGTATTATAGATATATATTTATTGAGTTTGATTGAAGATTTCATCATGATATTCCAAAGAAGGGAATCCAATCACATTTTCATTATATATATTCATTAAATTTAAAAGAAAAATAAATTGTGAAAAACATCTTTCCCAATTACATTTTATATATCCATTAAGTTTAAGAAAAGTGTCTTTCCAATTTGCATCAAATATATTTATCATTGAACTTAAAAGGAAAGTAATTGTAAAAAGTATTGTTTGTATTATAAATATATTTATTAAACTTGATTGGAAATTCCATCATGATATTTAAAGAAACGGGTGGATCTATGTTTTCCTTGTATATATTCTTTGAGCTCTAATAAAAAATTATATATATATATATATATATATATATATATATATATATATATTAAGAGGAAAGATTCCGTATCCATGTGTATCACATATATATATCCATCATTAAATTAAGAGGAAAGTTTATTGTGAAAAGTGTCTTTCTTGATTGCATTACATACATATTTGTTGACTTCATGAGAAGTGTCTTTCACATTTAATATATATATATATATATAAACATTATTAAATTTAAAAGGAAAGTTGATTTGGAAAGCATATTTCCCAATTGCATTGCATATATATTTATTGAGCTTAAGAAAAGTATCTTTCCCATTTATGCATCACATATATGTTCATCGTTGAACTTTAGAGAAAACTGAATTATGGAAATAATTTGTTGCACTTTGCTATTTGTTTGTATGCTCATTGTATTTGATTAAAATCTTGAGCAAGAAGAAACAATTTGTCATTAGTGTGAAAAGAATAAAAGAAACAAGAGAAAACAAATCCAAAGTTCATCCTTATTGGAAAAATTTGTGTTAGGAATTAGGTGAGGACAATCAACATACAAGTGCGTACACACATCAATATGAACCATAGTGAAACAACAAAAGTCTATACATATGTTAAATTGGAACAAGAGTGTTTGAAGCCTTAAAAAAAAAATCATCATGTAATCAATCAAGGGGGTTCATTAATTCTTATTTACTAATGAAAGATAAACAATATTTTTTCAAAAAATTCAATCAATTTAAAAAAAAAAATTATAAATTTAACTTAAATATTTTCATAAAATTTATATAATTTAATTTACAATTATAATTATACATACATTTGTATTTTCGATTTAAATATAAAAACTTTCCCCAAACACCTTTACAAAGGATTAAGTGTTTTCTATAGAAGACATTAAGTTTGGGGTTAAGCGGCTCTCAAAAGGAAAAGCTCAGGACATCGAAGGTTACCAAGGGGTGAGTGCAAGCTAATGATGATCTCTGATGACGTGTTAGTGGCAATGCAAACCTGGAAATACAGCAATATCTTAACTTGGATGGATTATTCAAGGTACTTTTACAATGAATTTGAATATGGTGTAAGAAGATGAAACATAGGAAATTGAATTAGCTTTCCAAATATACAACTCTTTTTCATAGAAATTGTGAATAACTATGTCAAATTTGATTTTTTCTAACAATGGTATCTTATTTTTCCAACAAAATATAAG
>JASDQU010104860.1:34953-67664 GCA_032191745.1 Picea mariana | reverse complement strand
CCCACACTCTTACACACTCACTCTCTACCTCCCCTCTTTGTCTTCCTCTCTCTCCCTCCCACACTCTCGCACACACACTTTCTATCCCCCCTCTATGTCTTCATCTCTCTCCCTCCCACACTCTAACACACTCACTCTTTACCTCCCCTCTTTGTCTACCTCTCTCTCCCTCCCACACTCTCGCACACACACTTTATATCCCCCCTCTCTCTCTCTCTCTCTCTCTCTCTCTCTCTCTCTCATTATATTTAAGGATGCCATAAAATAAAAAAATGACTATGGTGAATTTATCAAATGTGACACGCCCAATGAGTAGTTTGCCTCTATTGTTGCATCAATGGTGGAGATAGGCACCGATGCATCCATGGGCATAAAGGGTCTTCTACACGGACGTAACAACTGCAAAACAACATACAATAAAATATCAATATAAATACACAAAATACAAAACAAATATATAACAATTAAGAACATATTCATGGTTAAGATATGAACATCCTCCATGAAGTTATGTTCTCCACTAGCCTCCATAGGCCCATAGTAGGTCTTTCCGTAGCTCGAGCATCTGTGAGGTTCATATGCAATAATGTTATGTCCATGTGTCCTCTCCTCACTAAACTTTGTTGTGTGAGGTGAAGCTCTGACCCCTCTATCAATGTCATCAATAGTCACCTCCTGTCAAGACAGTGCAACAAAAATGTCATGTTGCACTAAGCTCCAGATCAATGATAAAATAGCTCGATCTACCTGCTGCAAGCTCTCTGTAATAGAAGGATGGTGGGAAGGAGGGTCAGGCCTTTGTTTGGGGGGACGAGGACCTAACATGGGATTGTGCCTGGGATGCTCTTGGTCCTGTGGGGACCCTTGACCCACCCCCTAGATCTCACCCATGTCAAATTACTTGACATGGTGACCCAAAATAAATTATGCCCATAATTTTCTCGAAAAATATAAGCGCACCTCCCTCTTATTGCAAGGAGGTTTATCAAAAACCATATACCACCTATCCATCTAGTTTTGACTAGTCTATGGATGGATACACTAATCAATACAAATGTGTTTTTTGGTCAAAGGTAGTTCTTGTCCATTTCGAGGATCTCTAAAAATAGACAATAGTTCTTGTTTTGAAATACCCAAGTCTCTGACTCAGTTTCTATCGAATACAGTGTTGTAGTACTCAAACATTATTTCCCTATACTCATAAATAGAAATCAATTCCCCTTGGGCACTTGTAATGGACCTCACAATGATGCCCAACAAAGTATCCAAGGATACTCTGCTTGGTTCTCTAGTGCCCCTTAACTGATCTACAAGTGTTCTTAATGTATCCAACCCTCATCAATTTTAGTCTTTACATTGGGTGGTTGTTGTGGGTTGGGGTTTTTCTCTCCTTGGTCTACTGGTGGGAGGTTTACATTGTCACTGGGTTCCATTTTGTAATACACACTGCATTTTAATAAGGCAATTTAATAAGTGGACTTATGACTGAGGTATTACAAACAACAATGTTATTTTATCCAACAAAATCATTAACATAATTTTGTGTAAAACAAAGAAAAACTATGTGTTATATTTACAATAAACTTGAAAAAACCCTATACAAGATTGGTGAATTATTGAGAGATTTACATTCAAGTATTAATTATGTGTATTGAACCTTGCTAATAAAAAAATTTGTCCACAAATTTTTTGATAGAGAAAATATTACATTTATCTACGGCATCGACATCTATTTGACCTTCAAATATAGGAATATCAAAACTAATATATACCTTGAAGGGTGTGGCGCCTCCGCTTGAGGTGGGTGTGTCACTTGTCGGTATCCATCGAAGGATTTGTGCAAATTTGTCCATCATCTCGTTCCTCTATCGCTCAAGGGATTCCTCGAGCAACATTTTGAAAGGATCTCTTGTCCCCTCGTATTTCTTTTCACCTGCCATGGACGGTTTCTTGGGCGTGCGAGAGAAGTTGTCCTCAAGAGAAACAAGCTCGAGACCCAAATCTCTATACCCTGACTGCGTCAGGGACATGCATTAAAAAAACGACAAGGAGAAGACCGCTCTAATGCCACTGATCTGGATTTATGAACAGAACAAAATGAAACCACATATTTATGAAAATGCCATTGGGATTTACATCCATAACCTATGACTATTTTTTCTTTTTCTTTTTGCAAAACCAAGAAAGGAAGTGACAAAAAATCAACCATAACTTTCTTGTGATGGACATCATGGCAAGATCCTGGGCTTCGCTCCTTTACTTGGCCTATGGTTTTTGTTTTTCTATGAAGTAAATTTGAGAGGCGTGGTGTGCAAACTAGCACAAAATGCACCTGCAGTTCTTAAAAAAACGGCACAGCAGGAACACGTCCACGTTCTTGTTAAGAATGCACACGCGATCCTGTTAGGAATGTGCATGCGTTCCTAAGAACGTGTGTGTGTTCCTGCTGACGAATCTACTTGCCAAGATTTTTGGAGGTTCAAGCATTTCCAAACCTATAGGATTAGGAATGTGTGTGTGTTCTTGAGAACGGGCATGCATTCCTACGAGTGCACGTTCTTGCTGACCCGCTTGCCACTTTTTCGGCCACCAACTTCATGCACTCACCCCAAGCTAAAATATTAAAAAATGGAGGACCTATCCTCATCCTTCACATACATAAGTTCTTCAATTTAGCTATCCAGCAAGGCTTCCCAAAACCATGGACTCAAATCCTCATTGTTCCTATTTTTAAAAGTAGGGATAAAAGCAATCCCTCTAATTATAGGATCATTAGTATTAGTCCCATTTTAGCTAAGCTATACAGAATTATTTTGGAAAAAAAAAATCGGTTCATGGCTAGAAATCCATGGAAAGAGAGCTAGAGGCCAGGCTAGGTTTAGAGGTCACCATTCCATTGTGGGCCACCTTGTTACTGTAACACAAGAATTCTTGTAAATATATTTAATAATGATTGTATAAGAATATGATATGAATGAGATGATTACACTACCCTCGTGATAGTTGCTATATAGAAATGACTGGTCATGAGGTGAGGAGGTACGTGCCTCTTGATGAAGAGGTACCTGCCTCTTGATTTAATTAAATGATATTATTTATTATTAAAATTACTATATTTATTATTATTATTTTTATGTTTGTAACATTGTCGCCCTCTTAAGATTTTGCTTTGTCCTCAAAGAAAGGGTAGCGATGGGTATTGTAGGAGGAATCGTTCAGACTCCCATGATGAGTCTTCTTCTGGAAGGTTTTTCCATTTGATAAGATATTCCTTTATGGTTCTGGAACGTAACACCTTTTCCTTTGTGGCAAGAATACCTTCTGGTTCTAAAACAAGTTTTCCTTCGTCATTGAATTTAGGGATTTATGTTTGCACTGGTTGAGCTTGCCCAAGCATTTTTTTAGACATGAAACGTGGAAGACATTGTGGATGCGACAATTGTTTGGTAACTCCAATATGTAAGCTACTTGGCTAATTTTTTTGTTAATTTGAAAGGGTCCATAGAATTTTGGGGCCAATTTGTTCTTCCCTTGTTGCTTAAGGGATAATTTTTTGTAGGGTTGAATTCATACAAACACCCAATCACCTTCTTCAAATTCTCTTTCTGGCCGATGTTGGTCTGATAGTTGTTTCATTCGATTACTAGTTATTTCTAGGTTCTCTTTTAGTATTTGTATGATGTTTTGTTCTTCCTCTAGCTTATTTCTTACTGCTTGGACCTTAGTATTAATTAGTGCAAACTCCTTCCATTTAGGTGGTTCATAACCATATAAGGCTTGGAAGGGAGTCATTTTAGCAGAAATGTGATATGTAGAGTTATACCACCATTCGACTAAGTGTAACCATTGAGACCATTTATTTTGTTTATCTGTCACAAAGCACCATAGGTACGTTTCTAAGCATTTATTTACGATTTATGTTTGTCCATCTGTTTGTGGGCGATAGGCGGAGCTCATATTAAGAGATATTCTTGTATTTTTGCAAAATTCTTTCCAAAAATTTCCTTTAAATTTTGCATCCCTATCGTTGACAATTACCTTTGGAAACCCATGTAACTTATAAATATTTTTGCAAAAAACATCTCCAATTTGTTTTGTTGAGTCGGTTTTTCTTACTTCCATGAAATGTGCATATTTGGTTAATCTGTCAACCACCACGAAAATTGTATCATTCCCCTCAGACATGGGTGGCCCTTCAATGAAATCCATTGAAATTTCTTCCCATTTTTGTTCAGGAATATGTAGGGGATGAAGTAATCCTGGAGTCATAACATTTTCATTTTTATTCCTTTGACAAATTTCACATTCGGCAACAAATCTTTGAATCTCCTTATTCATTCCTTTCCAATAGAATGATTGTCGTGCATTATAGTAGGTTTTGAAAAAACCCACGTGTCTTGATGTTGGGGAGATATGTGACTCCCTTAAAACTTTCATTTTAAATTTTGAGGATGGAATTAGGTATATTTTGTTCTTGTACCATAAAATGTCATTTTTCCATTCAAATTTGGGGTTTTGGTCTAAATTGTTGATTATGGAATTAGATTCAGGATCTTTGGCATACTCAACTCGAAATCTCATCCAACCAATCTGGAATGACTATTGTTGTTGCATATGCGTTTACTTCCTCATCTTTGCGTGATAGGGCATCAACAGCTATGTTGTCTTTCCCTTTTTTGTGTATTATTTCCATATCAAAGGTGGAAAGTTTCTCCATCCACTTTTGTTGTTCTATGGACAATGTTTTTTTGTCTTAGTAAGTATTGGAGACTATTGTGATCAGTACGTATCGAAATTTTTCTCCCTAAGAGATATTGTCACCATTTAGCCAATGCATGCATAATAGCTAACATTTCCTTATTATAGGTAGATTTTAACTCTTCCTTTTTTATGAGCTTTCGACTTTCAAATGTTATTGGGTAGCCATTTTGCATTAATACTGCTCTTATTCAAATTCCTGATGCATCACATTCTACTACAAAGGGTTTTGCAAAATATGGTGTTGTTAATACAGGTGTAGACGACATAACCCTTTTTAATGTTTCAAAACATTATTGTGCACTGTTATCCCATTTGAATGAATTTTTCTTTAATAAGTTTGATAAGGGTGTTGTTAAATGAGCGTAGTTCTTGATAAATCTTCGATAATAACCTATTAATCCAAGGAATCCCCTTAGTTTTGATATGTTCTTTGGTTTGGGCCTTTCTGTGATTACCTTGATTTTTTCAGGGTCCACCTTGACTCCTTCTTGAGATATGACATGACCAAGGTATTCTACTTCTTCTTTACCAAAGGAACATTTTGATAGTTTTTCATAGAACTAATTTTTCTCTAAGAGAGAGAGTACCTGTTCTAAATGATTCATATGCTCCTTCCAAGTTTTACTATAAATAAGAATATCATCAAAGAATACCAATACAAACTTCCTTAAGTAGGGGTGAAAATTTTGATTCATAGTTGCTTGGAAGGTCGCTGGTGCATTGGTTAGACCAAACGGCATGATTTTAAACTCATAATGACCTTCGTGTGTTTGGAAGGCGGTTTTTTGTACATCTTGTAATCTTACTTGAATCTGGTAGTACCCTGATCTTAAATCCAGTTTTGAAAAGTCTTTAACTCCATGGAGTTCTTCTAGTAAATCAACTATGAAGGGTATAGGAAAATTATATTTTATAGTTATTTTATTCAACCCTCGATAGTATATACATAGTCTGAAAGATCCATCCTTTTTCCGAACCACTACTACTAGGGTTGCATATGGACTCCTTCTTGTCGTAATAACCCCACATTTCGATAGGTCTTGAATTAGCCTTTCTATTTTCGTCTTATGGTGGTGAGGATATCAATAAGGTATAATATTAACTGGTGATGACTCTAGCTTAACCTCGATTATATGTTCTATGTTTCAATTAGGTGGCAACTTCATAGGTAAGTCTTGGAATACCTTGCCATATTTTTGGATTAATGTTTGAATCTCTGGATGTTGAGACTTGACTATTTTTATTGTTAATAACTCCATCTGATGACAATGTGCCACGTAAGTTGGTGCTCCTTTTCGAATTAGTTTCTCCATTTGTTATGAGGATATAATTTGGATGGGAGGCGGCTGGAATCCGTATAATTTGTATTGTATTCCTTCCCATTTAAATTTTATAAACTATTTTTGGTGATTTGCATAATAGGTCCCTAGCATTTGTAGCCATTGAATTTCCAAGACAACGTCTACTCCTCCCAAGGGTACAATGTAGAATCCAGATTCCAATTCGTAATATGCCACTTGAAGCTTGATCTTGTGGCATTTTCCTATGCCATCAATTTTTTTTCCATCTGCCACCATTACTCTTATATCTGCGGTCGGATATACGAATAGGTTTAACTTCTTTGTAACATTTACATCTATGAAATTATGGGTGCTCCTTATATCGACTAGAATGGTGACATTTTCTTTTTTATGTGCCCTTTTAGTTTTAACATTTGCGATTGTGATATTCCTGTTATTGCAGCCAAGGATATCTTGGGCATGGCCTCATCAGTTTCTGTATTGGGGGCCTCACCTTCTTCTTCACTTTTGTTATTTGAATCACTGCCAGATGTGCTTGATTATTTCTCGGCTTTACAAGAATATAATTTTTTATTGTTGCATTTGTGTCCAGGTGACCATTTGTCACCACAATATCAGCATTTGCTTTCCCATTTTTTATTTGAGTCTTGATGACTGGCTTGACCTTCCCTCAAATGAGATGGTAAATACTTGTTAGGTTTGTCTGTAGTGTATTTCTTTGTTCTATTGTCTGAATATTTATTTAACCTTTCTGGACTTGTGAATGTTGGTTTATTGAACTTGTTTTTTTGTTCTATTAGCCTTGTTGCGTGTCTTGCATCCTCAATTGTTTTAGGATTCCATAGTTTGATTTCACTACGAATGTAATCTTTTAGGCCACAAATGTACATTTTGATGAGTTGCTCATCTGTGAATCCGCATTGACTTGTTGCGAGAACCTCCCATTCATGTGTATAATCGTTTATGTTTCCCTTCTGTTTAAGATGCACGAACTTGTTATATAGGTCTTCATCTTCTTCGTCATGAAATACTTAAGTAGGGTTGTTGTAAAATTCCTCCAATGGAAGGAACGGGCATCACATTTTCTGGACCACCAAAGATACCAATCATAAGCTTCTCCTTCTAGGCCATTAATAGACAAAAGTCTATATTTGTATTAAAATGTATTGTAGACAAATGTATTATAAAATATATATATTGATAGATTGAATTTAGTGTCCCATGTTACAATGAGGGCCCTACTTATATAGTAGGCAAGGTTCTCTTTCACATGAAGAGTCGCGTCTCTTTGATAAGACACATCCTTACATATTTTCATAATATAACTATATATTATTATGTTTGTTACATTGCCACCCTCTTAAAGAATGCTTTTGCCTCAAAGCATAATGAAAAGATTTTATTTATTTTTATTTTTTATTTTTTATTTATTGGTATTAAGCTAAGCCTAAGGTTATTATTTATTTTTTTTGTTTATAATCCTCACCTATCACTGTACATTTCGAGTCATACAGAATCGTACGGACGCATCGTATCCTATGAAATGATTACGCGACCGTACGGACGAATCGTATCCTCTGAAATGATTACGCGAAGGCGAGACAACAACCAATTCTCGGGCGTATTGATGAATTTTGAAGGCCTGCAACTAAGTAGTCAATGGTGGTTTGAACAATTGTATATTCTTCTTTTCTAATAAGGTTTTGTAGTCGGGCACACATGTTAACAAAATGTTGGGCATCCCTTTCTATTCTGATGATACCAGCCTTTCCATTATGATGATTTCCAGATGGATAAATTGTGGTTGCATTTGCATCCTCTACGTGTCGGGTTTGTTGCTTGAGTAATTCTAGGTCATCATCTATCTTAATAATTTCTTTTGTAGACGGTCGATTCTTAGGAACAAGAGACAATGAATCCTCTACTATAATCACTTTTGCCTCACAATAAATTCCTTCCATTTTCTTTCTCATTATCAAATCAAACTGCATATCTTCTAGGTGGTGCAATTCTTTAACAAAATCTTGATCATATATGAAATCAAATGCGGGAATTTTAATTAGATCCGCCATGAATCTGTTTGAATTTGGGCAGAAAAATTCTTTGGGTATTTCTTCATATTTTTCGCTGCCATGAATATGTTGACTTGGAGGTGGGGTTCTACTTTGACCATAATTTCGAGATTTAATTGCACTTGTTTCTTTCAAGGCAGACTTCCATTCAATATCATAATCTTTGTTCCCCTTTACATCTCGACAATCTTCACCGCTCTCAAGTTTTTCTGAGGCCTCACGGACTTGGCCTTCAGCATTTACGAAACCAGTGACTTCCTGATTTTCCTCGTTCAAACATTCTTCATTGCTGGGGTTTTTACGTCAAGGTCTGCTTCTATTGTAGGTGCCAAATCCAGTGTTTCAAAAACCCTTAGCGATTTTATAATTATTTCCCTCATTTCCTGTAATAATTTTTGTTGAGTTTTGTGGAATTCCAATATTTCATGGAAATATGTGTCCATGACTTCAGGACCTAAGCTTAATGGATGTATTGTGCAGCGGTTGACGCCCAGAGGGTTGAATAGCTCTAATACCACTGTAACATAAGAATTATTGTAAATATATTTAATAATAATTATATAAGAATATCATATGAATAAGATGATTACACTACCCTCGTGACGGTTGCTATATAGCATTGACTGGTCACAAGGTGAGGAGAGGAGGTACGTGCCTCTTGATTTAATTAAATGATATTAATTATTATTACAATTACTATATTTATTATTATTATTTTTATGTTTGTAATGGTTACATTTAGGATCATTGTAGAGGAGTGTTGTAATAATAAAAATTGATCTCCTTTGTTGTTTCGTTGATTTTAGAAAAAGTTTTGACACTGTGCCCGAGACTAACCTCTAGAATAGGTTAGAAGAGATTAAAGTCCCTTTCGAGTTGAAATTTTCTATAGTAAGGCTATATGAGAAAATTATTTCCAAGTTTAGGAACACTAAAGGTTGGTTAGAAAGAAGTAATTGTAATATAGGAGTCAAGCAAGGTTGTCCTCTATCCCCTACCCTTTTCGGCATCTATATTAATGAGTTAGAAGATCGTGTGGAGCATGCAAGTTGTGTTGGCTCGACTCTCACGAATATAGTCATCATCCTCATGAGAGTATGGGTCATAGCTGAAGTTTAGGAAATGTAAGGGGTTTTATGATGGAAGGTGTTAAGTACACACTACAACAATTACATATCAATGAATGAACAATAATAGGATATGAAGACCTCTCAGAGTCTTCCCTTATATGAAAGAGAAGTATGAGAACAAAGAATTAATATTTGTACTTTTAATTAGTTGTGGTTAGCTAAGAAGCATTAGTCTAACAAATAAGCTAGCAATTTAACAACAATTGTTGTACTTCCTCATGAGAGTATGGGTCATAGCGGAAGTTTAGGACATGTAAGGGGTTTCATGATGGAAGGTGTTAAGTATGGTTGGGAGCGAAACATACCATTAGGAGGGCCCCCTAGTATTACCCATTTTCCTTGGGCGGTGACAACATGGGACTAGGGCACATAAGCTAAACACCAAGGTGAAACAAGGAAACCAAGATAATTCCTCAAGAAAGTGATCCACTATCCAACTTCAACCATTGGTCCTTGTCCACATGCCCAATAAATTAAATACAACACCCAACATGAAGAAATGACTAACCATACCTCACGGTGACGCTGGCTTACCATGCCCCATACCATGGGCTGCTTGAATGTGACGAGCCTTGGTTGATCTGTGATGGGAGGAAATTCAAGGGGGTTGTTGGGCTATCATCTGTGGTCATGTTGGCCATGATCATCTCAGTGTAGATCATGCTCTCCATTATGGATTTCGAGGCATAATCTCCTTAGTTACCCCTAGCCATGGGGGGTAACATATGGCTCCTACATGGGGACATGTGCTCACCGTAGAGAACATGAGAACCTCAACATCTCTGGTACGACCTGTGAATACACACTCAATAAAAATTGTCAGATCATTAAGGGTGGTGATATCACCTCTTATTCTTATGAAAAGATTGCTAACTATCAAAAATTCAAAGCAAATGTTGAAAAGAAAATTTTCCAATATTTTTTATTCTAACATATAAATATGATCATGCAATATATACAAATGTAACATAGCAAGCATTCCAAGCAAGATTCAACTATACTATCATGATATGCACGATATATACAATGGGATGCAAGATGCAAATTCCAACCTACACTAATTTGCGTTAGTAAGAAATGCTAGGTATAATCATATAGCCAGTGAAACCATCCTATCAATGTATCATAATATCTATCTCTTTGCTTCATCATAAACCAAAACAAGGACAAGTCAAGCACAAAAATAGCATGAGTTAGAGCATGCAATATATCATAGGTAGCATAAAATCTAATTCATGGAGGGAAGGAGGGATCAAAACATTCCAAGTCACATTCCCACAAGAATGCTCAATCCATCTATGAATGGGGTTGTGACAATATAGAGACTCATAAGGCTGGCTCAAAGAATCCAAAGGCTAACTACCATGGATTTTATTACTCCCTGAAACCTGAGAAGGGATGAACAAGAATTTGGACGATGAATGACAACTTCTTAGAGGAAAGTTGAAAGACTAAGAAATTAAATTGCTTCTTAAAGCATTCAACCTACCCTTAAATTCTAAGAAAAAACTTTGCCCTATAGACAACTTGGGGCAAAGAACATGTTTTCTGACTACATCCTTAGGGACATGGAGAGATAGAGGAAGATAAGGAGGATGGAAAACCTCTTCACAAGAATCATGATTCGGGCCAATCCTGTCCTTACCATCATTAAAGTTAGAGCACAATAGGGGTTCAAAATTTTCTTCGTAGAATAAATCCAAGTGCTCAAAATAATATGTATTAAATTTCCCAAGGCTTGATCGTAAATAATCATAAGAATGTTGCATACAATAATCCTCAGGCGGTTGTAACAAATCTATAATCATGTCATCCCCTTGCTACCAAATATCAGAATCAATAGCAATCACATATGATAGTTGTAAAGGAAACAATTGGAAATTACCTTCAATGTCATAAATGGGATCTCCATCATGACCAATCACATCCAATTTGTCTCCCAACACATATAAACTCATCAATATTGTCAACCACATCATTACCTCCATTGTAGCATGAAGGGTCCAGTACATCCAAGGGTTCCTCTATTTCTTCACCTTCTGAATAGTAGAATGGAGCATCATCAAAAACCTAAAAAGGAAAATGATTAACCATATTCTCTTCTTCTTATGCAGGAGAAATGGAGGCTTGGATGACTTCATCAAATGGAGGAGCAAACACCAGCACTTCATCCTCGTGACTCACCTCTTCGGGCTCTCATTCTTCAATCAGGTCTTCGTTGTTTTTGGTAGAGTCATGGGATAATTATTTATCCTTTCTAAGGGGTTGGTAACCTTCTTCATAATTCTATTCTTCTCTTACATCATGGAATTGTGGAACAACGTGTTAGGGTCTTGTTCAGAGCCCCATCTGTTCAATAAGGTCTCTTCAAATTGTTCCATGGTCTTGATGTTTTTTATCAGGGAGATCATCATACCATATTCTAGCATTGTCATGAAGAGTGGTTCTGGAAATTTTCATCACCAAATATTCGACATCTTCATCCATGAGATTAAGTTGAAAGAAGGCCCAAAAATACTCATGTGTTCTTCGGCAATAGTCTCACCATTACCGGAAAACATGGGCAGACATTTCATTTTGTACTAGGGAAGCATTCGTTGAGGGTACCCTGGGATTTTAATCATGTCCAAGGATATGAAAATATAACCTGGATCCCATCTTGGGGAAGCCATGGGTAAAACGTTTGGCTATTATAATGATGTTCGCTATGGGTTTTCATCAATGGAGTCATCAGATAACCTTTCTAGGATTATCAAAGGAAGTAAGGTAATCACCCTAAGTGGAGTCGCCAAGTAAGATTGTAATATAAGGGCTTTGGGATAAGCTCACCAAAGATATGTTGTTGAGGAAAACTGGCTCGATTCTCCCCAGCCACTGTGCCAAAATATTATCTCACAATTTGTACTTGTTCAAATCCCAAGACAAATTGTTCAAACCTTGCATAACTACAGGATATCCCACCACTATCACCTTAGTAGGAAATCCCCACTTTTTAGTGATGGATGAGGTCCACCACAAGGTATCAAATAGAAAGTGATGTAGTCAAGCTTGGAGCACCCTCTCGCTGGTTACCTGAGTCAAAGGTCTACGTCTGTGAAATTGAGGAAGAAAAGGATGTTTTGGGTACATTCCTGGAACAAGACCAATTGCAGCATGTATATAGTAATTTCCAAGTACAAGTATGTAATATAAACCTCAAAAGACAATAGACAATGGAAATATATGATAGTTGGTACAAAATTGTAGCAAGACAACAATTTATAACAACAAATAAAGTTTTGTAACAACCAACATATATATTTATTGAGCTTATGAAAAGTATCTTTCTCATTTGCATCACATATATATTCATTGTTGAACTTTAGAGAAAAGTGAATTGTGAAAATAATTGTTGAACTTTTCTATTTGTTTGTATGCTCATTGTATTTGACTAAAATCTTGAGTAAGAAGAAAGGATTTGTCATTAGTTGGAAAAGAATAAGAGAAACAAGAGAAAACAAATCCAAAGTCCATCCTTATTGGAAAATTTTGTGTTAGGAATTAGGTGAGGACAATCAACATACATGTACGTACACACATTAATATGAACCATAGTGAAGCGACAAAAGTCTGTACATATGTTAAATTGGAACAAGATTGTTTGAAGCCTTAAAAAAATGTCATCATGTAATCAATAAGTGGGTTCATTAATTCTTATCTACTAATGAAAGATAAACAATATTTTTTCAACAAAATTCAATAAATTTATTTTTTTTTTAAATTAATAAATTTAACTTAAATATTTTCATAAAAAATTAAAATTTATACAATTGAATTTACGATTATAATTATACATACATTTGTATTTTCGGTTTAAATATAAAAAAATTCCACAAACCTCTCTACAAAGGATGAAGTGTTTTCTATAGAAGACATTAAGTTTGGGGTTAAGTTGTTCTCAAAAGGAAAATCTAAGGACATCGAAGGCTACCAAGGGGTGAGTGCAAGCTAATGATGGTCTCTCATGACATGTTAGTGGCAATGCAAAGTTGGGAATACAACAATTTGTTAACTTAGATGGATTATTCAAGGTAATTTTACAATGAATTTGAATATGGTGTAAGAAGATGAAACGTAGGAAATCGAATTAACTTTCCAAATATACAACTTTTGTTCATAGAAATTATGAATAACTATGTCAAATTTGATTTTTTTCTAATAGTGGTATCTTATTTTTCCAACAAAATATAAGGTATATGTTTTTGTTCGTATAGGTGTTGAGTACCTTAAGGATGGAATTTTGTTCCAAAAACTTGGATACTTGTAGAGAACCCGTTTTTCTTGTGTCGTGTATTTTTTGGAAATATTTAATATTAATTTAATATTTTTTTTAAATTATCAATGTCAACGTATTCATGAAATTACAACGTCTTTTGTTCATGCATGCTAAGAGGGTCATAACATGATCAAAACAATTTATTTTTTTCTAGATCGTAGGTATCGGTCTCCTCTAGTGCCACATATAACTCATTCAAGAAATGGTTAGGCCGACAAAAAGTTATAGCAGAAATAAGAGAGGTATGTATTCTAGAATTTTGATATATGTGAAGACAAAAATAGATTAAAAATACTAAACAATATATATATATATATATATTTGAAATCTACATAGCTGACTCTATCTATCTCCATAGTTTCGTCAACAACTGAAATGTTTAGTCTATAGTAAAATAACATCAAAGACAGAGATATAGAGGGGTATTCACAAAAATGGAAGTTTTTATCAATTTGTAGACCGAACCACTCAGTTTTTCATCCCAAACCTAAATCTGAGCCAGCCAAGTCAGCATACACGTTGTCAATCTCACCCAAAAAAAATTGAATTCAAAACAACATGTGTGCATTCTTAAGAGCGTGCACGCACTCCTAATAATGTGCATGTGCTCTTATAATTTCTCTCTCTCTCTCTCTCTCTCTCTCTCTCTCTCCCCTACCTGCCCACCCCCTCTCTATCTCCCTCTCACTCTCCCTCTCTACCCCCCTTGTTTGTCTCCCACTCTCTCCCTCACACTCCTATACATGGTAAGACCTGGACATGGCAAGACTTGGGCATCACAAGGCATGGAAATACCTAGATATAGACCTTGCCTTGACATGCCCTAGACTCTCACACCCACTCCCTCTCTNCACTATCTCTGATGTATCTCTCCTACATCTTCCCCTCTCTCCTACATTTACCTCTCTCTCTACCACCTCTCTATCTTCCTCTCTCTCCCTCTCACACCCTCACACACTCTCTCTACTGCCCTTTTATGCCTTTCTCTCACTCCCTCCCACACTCTCACACACACACTTTCTATCCCCCCTCTATGTCTTCATCTTTCTCCCTCCCACACTCTAACACACTCACTCTCTACCTCCCATCTTTGTCTTCCTCTCTCTCCCTCCCACACTCTCACACACACACTCTCTATCCCCCCTCTATGTCTTCCTCTCTCTCCCTCCCTCACTCTAACACGCTCACTCTCTACCTCCCCTCTTTTTTTACCTATCTCTCCCCCCCACACACTCTCACACACACATGTTCTATCCCCCCTCTATGTCTATCTCTTTATCCCTCCCACACTCTAACACACTCACTCTCTACCTCCCCTCTTTGTCTTCCTATCTCTTCCTCCCACGCTCTCACACACTAGCAAGAGTGGTACATTGCAAGGCAAGAAATTCCCTTGACCTAGACATGGCAAGGCATGTCAAGAACTAGACCTAGACCTAGACCATGACCTAGACCTAAACCTTGCATTGCCATGCCTCACACTTTCGCATCCACTCTATTAAGAACCAAATATCAAAATAGCATAAAAAACTTAGAATAAGTACTCAACGTCTTGACAAAGAGAGAAATTCAGATAATAAGCCTCTTCGAGGGGGGAACCTCCTTATACATCATATGAATTCACAAATACAAGTTGGTTCCAAATGAAAAAAGTCTCCTTGGTATAGATAGGAGTCTAGGAGGTACAATTACAACTAATGGACCCAAGCCGACATAAATAAAATAACAATACTAATGTAGTACACCCCAATTAAGGGGTAATGTGCCATGAGTTAGGGCTTAACATTCCTCTCCCCTTCAGACAAGTGTTGTCCTCAATGCTTGAGTAGTTATGGATGCTTCTGTATAAAAGACTCATCTTCCCATGTGGAATCTTCAGCAGGTAGTTTCTTCCACTTAATGAGATACTCTAAAATTGATATATTCCTCAGCTTGAGAATTCTTGCGTCATTGATGACTTCAGGCTCCAATATGAATTTTCCTTCCTCGTCAAGTTCAGGAAATATAGTTTGAACTAGTATCTTGTCACATATAACCTTCTTTAAACATGAAACATGGAAAACAGGGTGTACTCGCGAAGATGTAGGCAGCTCCAATTTGTATGCCATAGTACCAATCTTTTGAAACACCTTATAAGGGCCATAGTACTTCGGTTATAATTTATTATCCTTCTTAACTTGCTTGAGAAACATCTATTTGTATGGTTGTAGTCATAAAAGTACCCAATCCCCTACTTCAAAACTTCTTTCACTACGATGCTAATCTGCTTGTTTTTTCATGTGATTTTGTGTCATGGTCAGGTTGTCCTTTAAGAGTTGGAGAACTTGTTGTTAATGCTCGATGTGATCTTCCACTACTTGAACCTTAGATTTTTCTTTTAGAGAAGAATTGATGGATGGTGAGTGATATCCATAAAGGGCCATAAATGGTGTCATTTTTGTTGCACTATGAAAGGAAGTGTTATACCACCATTCAACCAAGGGTAACCACTTGAACCATTGTGTTTGTTTATCAGAGACAAAGCAACGAACGTGGCCTTCAAAAAAATTGTTCACTATCTCAGTTTTTCCATCAGATTGAAGATGATAAGATGAGCTATGATCCAATTGAGTACCCAAACAAGAAAATAACTCTGTCCAAAAATGTCCAGTGAAGATGGGATCTCTATCACTTACAATAATCTTTGGGCTTCCATGTATATTTTAAACTGTCTCCATGTACTGGCTTTGAAAGGATGAGAGAGTGCACAAAAGTGTGTGTACTTGGTAAGTCTATCAACAATCACCATGATGACACTCTTTCCTTCAGACTTCGGTAACCTTGTGATGAAATCCATGGAAACATCTTCCCAACGCTGACTTGGAATGGCTAATGGTTATAAAAGACCTGGGGTCTTAACTATTTCCACCTTATTTTGTTTGCAAACCAAACATTTTACCGCAAACCTTTGAACATTGGTTTTAAGGCCATCCCAAAAAAATTCCCTCTTGACCATGTGATAGGTTTCCAAAAATTCTGAGTGCCCTCCCACCTGAGAGGTGTGCAATTCCAAAAGTACTTTTTGTTTGAGTTGGGAGTTATTACATAAATATAAGTGATATTTGTACCATAGTGAATCATTTTTCCATGTAAATGTATCGGATGGACTGGAATCCTGCTAAAACCTTTGAATGAGAGTCCACACTTCTTCATCATTCTTCCATTCATCCCTTGCTTTTGTTATCCAATTAGGTTGGATGATAGAGATAGCACAAAGAAATGCCTCAACATCTTCATCATTTCTTGAGAGTGGATCTGCCACAACATTTTGCTTCCCCTTTTTGTATATGATTTCAAAGTCATACCCTAACATCTTGGTCACCCATTTTATTTTCTCTTCTAAAGATAGTCTATGTTCCAACAATTATTTAAGACTATCATGATTTGTTTTGACCTTGAAGTGCCTACCTATTAGGTAATGGTGCCACTGCTTCAATGCATGTATTATTTCCATCATTTCCTTCTCACAAATGGGTTTGTGTAAGTCCTTTCCCTTAAGTGGCCGACTTTCAAAAGCAAGGGACCTTCCTTCTTGAACTAGAATAGTACCAATGCCATTTCCTGAGGCATCGCATTCTAGAATAAAGGTTTTTGTGAAGTTTGGTGTGGTCAAGACATGAGTTTTGAAAATTGCCTCTTTAAGTTGTTCAAAATTTTGAGTTGGCTCTGGAGTCCATGAAAATTCATCCTTCTTAGTTAATGCAGTTAAAGGTGTTTCTATTCTTCCATAGTTCCAAACAAACTTGCAGTAGTAACCTGTCAAACCCAAAAATCCTCTAAGATTCTTCAATGTTTTGGGAATCGGCCATTCCATCATGGATTTAATATTGTTAGGGTCTACCTTGACACCTTCATGAGGTACAATATGACCCAAATACTCTACCTCATTCACCCCAAAGAAACATTTGGATGGTTTAGCATATAGTTGTTTCTCCTATAGTAGTTGTAGCACCCTGTCAACATGTCAAACATGATCTTCCCAAGACTTGCTATAGATTAGTATATCATCAAAAAATACTAACACAATTTTTCGAAGGAAGGGCTTGAAAATGGAATTCAATAACCCTTGGAATGTGGAAGGTGCATTCGTAAGGCCAAAAGGCATGACCAAAAACTCATAATGGCCTTCATGAATTCTGAATGTTGTTTTTGGGATATCTTCTTCCTTCATTCTAATATGATAATACCCTAACCGAAGATCCAAATTTGTGAAGTATATCGCTCCATGTATTTCATCTAGCAATTCATCAATGATAGGAATGGGAAACTTATCTTTAATGGTGATCTTATTGAGCTCTCTATAATCTGGACACATACGCCATAAGCCATATTTCTTGAGTACCATTACCACCAGTGCAAAGTAAGAACTTTGGCTAGGTATAATAATGCCAACCTCTAACATTTCTTCAACCATATGCTCAATTTCACTCTTCTGGGCATAAGGGTTTCCGTAAGGCCTCGTGTTAGGAGGAACACTCCCAGGATTTAAGTGAATAGCATGATCATGATCGTGAGTGGGTGGAAGACCTCTGGGAATATCTTGAAATACTTTGGAATGTTTATCAATGATCCCTTGGAGATCTAGAGGAATAGATGGCTTAGTTGTTTGAACATCTAGTGAGCATAATTTTTCAATAATTTTTCATCCCCCTTTTTCAACAATTTTTTTCATGCCATCAGAGCTTACCACCTTACTGGGTTTAGCAATCATTGGACTATTCATTACATATTCCCCCATAGTAAGATTGATCTTATGGCATTTTCTTGGTTAATTGATAGTTCCTCCATTTGAAATCATTACTTGAAACTTTGGCACTGGATATATAAATCAATTGAGAGCTTTGGCTAATTTGCAATGAATGAAATTATGAGTACTACCATAATCAATTAGCACTATTACCTTTTTCTTTTTGATATATCCTTCGATCTTTAGGGTTTTAGGAGTGTTAATTCCAGCCAATGCATGACATGATATGGTGGGATTCATCTCTTCATAAGAAATATCTTCTACATCTTCATCTTGACATGGTTATTGTTCTTATTCTCCTTCCTCCTCACAATCTATGTAGAATAATTTATTCTCACCACACTTATGTCCCTTATTGTACTTGTTGTCACAATTAAAGCATAAACCTTTTTCTTTTCTTTCCTCCAATTGTTGAGGTGTCAACTTTGTAGGTTGAGGTGGTTTAGAAGAAGGAACATTATTCTTTCTATAGATGTTAGGGGTGGTCCTTATAGTAGCCATAGCCATATTTTTACTTTCAACATTTTTCGCCACCTTGAATGAATTCTCCAATGATTTGGGTTACCAAAGGTGAACCTCATGTTAAATGTTATCCTTTAAATTTCCTATGAAGACATCAATCAGGTGTTCATCTGGAATATCCATTACCTTTATATTCAATATTTGGAAGTTCTTAATGTGCTCTGCAACTGAACCCTTTTGCTTGAGATTTATCAATTGGCTGAAGAAGGTATTACTCCTTGTATCCTCATAGTGTGCTATCATTTCTTCTGTGAAAATATTCCAAGTGACAAGTGATTTGTGAGAACAAAGCCATCGATACCACACAAACTAATTAGGTTCTAAATATAAGGATGCAATTCGTACCTTTTGTGTGTGAGGCACATCATGTAGATCAAGGAATTACTCCATATGGAGTATCCATGTGATTGGATCCTTGCCATCAAACTTCCTCATATTGATCTTAGGAAAGTGGTTGGTCTTCAACCCAAAGATGGAGTTTCTCTAGTCCTGATTCATCTTCCTTGTGTCTTCATCGTGAATTTCATGGGATACATTGTCACTTTCAGGTGGCCTCTCTATTAGCAAATTTTACAACCCTTCCATGATCTCCTCTTTTAAGCCATTCATATTAGTATCCATCATCACTTCCATCTTAGCTTCAGTTGAATCCATCATCCTTTGTAGTTCATCTTTTGTCATTGCCTTATTTTGTAAATCATCTATGTCCTTGAGCGTTTCTTCACCTTCATCAAGAGTCCAAGTAGGACTCTCTGAGAGCTTATTTGGTGTAGAAGTTCCCTTTTTTGATGGCATGTTGGCCAAGTATCACTACAACGTAGGAATTCCTAATTGGCTTAGGCAGAGGTCCTCACAGACAAGGGAGTGTCAGGTGCTATAGCTATGTGATATACGTGTAGGGTCCAACAATAGTACGCTGCCCAATATCTTAGGGCACTAACTAAGGAGGCTTGACCATGCCCTTATTTGTACTATCTTACTACCTAGGAACTAGAGAGTGATCTCCCTGAGTGATGTTCTCAATGTACTATAGCAACAAGACAGCCAAATGGTTTACTCGATTGGTCTTAGGATTATAGGAGGTCTCCCGATATACGCCAGGTACGTGGGAGCTCAAATACATAGTAGTGTTGTCTAATGTGCAATCGTTCGAAAGGGGCCTTCTGATATACTCTAGGTACATGGAAGAACCACATTGTCCCTGGGTTGTAGCACTGACAAGTAACGCCAGCTACTAGGTTTAAAGACGTCAAAATATGTATCTATCTAAAAAAAATTAAGATTCTCCCAAATTTATGTGATACTCCTTTTATCCCACTTTATTCCACTTTTTGAATCACCCCAATTGGATCTTCTAGTCAAAATATATGCAAATTTCCGAAGAAAAAAAAATGCACCTTTTAAAACCCTGATTTGGAGATTGTTCTACCAGCTAACCTTTCTTCTATTGTAAATCTACAATTTCAGCCCTTCTAAGTCTAAAATTTCGGCCTGAGGTAGCATGATATGTCTTCTTTCCAACCCCAGGTTAGACCAAGATTGGATTCTCCAAAAGAATTTTATGATAACTTTCCCAAGATGTGCTGATTTTTTTCTCTTTCCGGAGAGTGAGCTTGTACGGACTTCCACATGTCATTATCTTCACTTTAGAACTTGAAATTTGTACCAGTAAAAATTTTGTCCATACCATAACTAATGGAACATGTCTCATGCAATTTGGAGGTCTATAGGTTCGAATATAATAGTTTTCCCAAGAACACATGTTTTAGAATGAATTCTGGACCAACCAAAAACCCTAATTTCCTCAGAGAATAACTTTCAGAGTAAAGTGAATCAAGGGATAAAATTTGTACACAAGATACTTCACTAATCCACCTTCTAACTGTAAAAATTTCAGAACCTGAAACCAAGCCGAAAAAATTGGGAGTGAAAATTCCAATAAGACATGTTTAAGACTAGTTTTAGGACTAGTCACAAACCCTAACTTGAACATATTGTATCTTCAAAACTGTAACAAACCAAGATATGAAATTTGGGCCCAAGTTAGCTATATATATCTCCTATACACCATAGAAGTTCCAGATCCCGATAAAAAAAAGTTGTAGTGAAAATTCCAAGAAGACTTCTTTTGAAGAATCAAGTCCCAAGGATTGTCTAGCTCTAATACCAAATATCAAAATAGTATAAAAACCTCCGAATAAGTACTCAACACCTTGATAAAGAGATAAATTCAAATAATAAGCCTCTTCGATGGGGAAACCTTCTTATACATCATATGAATTCACAAATAGAAGATGATTCCAAATGAAAAGGTATCCTTGGTATATATAGGAGTCTAGGAGGTACAATTACAACTAATGGACCCAAGCTGACATAAATAAAATAAAAATACTAATGTAATATGCCCCAATTAAGAGGTAATGTACCAGGAATTAGGGCTTAACTCTCTCTCTCTCTCCTTAAATTTGAGAATGCCATAAAATAAAGAAATGAATAGGGTGAATTTATCAAATGTGACACATACCTATGTATGGGCTACGCCCAATGAGCAGGTTGCCTCTATTGTTGCATCAGCAGTGGAGATAAGTATTGATGCATCCATGGGCATAGAGGGTCTGCTACATTGATGCAATAACTGCAAACAACATAGAATAAAATATCGATATAAATACACATCTTACAAAACAAATATATAGCAATTAATAACATAGTGATGGTTAAGATACTAACCTCCTCCATGAAGCTATGTTTTCAGCTAGCCTCCATAGGCCCATAGCAGGTCTTCCCGCAGCTTGAGCATCTGTGAGGTTCACATGGAAAATTGTTATTTTCATGTGCCCTCTCCTCACTAAACTCTATTGTGTGGTGTGAAGCTATGATCCCTATATCAATGTTATCGGTAGTCACCTCATGTTGAAAACAGTGCAGCAAAGTTTCCATGTTACACTAGGCTCTAGTTCAATGATGAAATAGCTCATTGTACATGTTCCAAGCTCTCTGCAATAGGAGGATGTTGGGCAGGGGGGTCAGGCCTTCGCCTGGGAGGACGATGACCTAACACGGGATTGCGCCTAACATGCTCTTGGTCCTGTGCAGACCCTTGACCCACCCCTTGGAACTCACCCATGTCAAAGTACTAGACATGGTGACCCAAAATAAATTCCGCCCATAATTTTCTCAAAAAACATAAGGCACCTCCCTCTTATTTCTAGGAGTTTATCAAAAACCATATACCACCTATCCATCTAGTATTGACTAATATGTGGATGGATACACTAGTCAATACAAATGTGTTTTTTGGTCAAAGGTAGTTCTTGTCCATTTCGAGGATCCCTAAAAATAGAAAATATTTCTTGTTTTGAAATACCCAAGTCTTTGACTTGGTTTCTATCCAATCATGTGTTGTAGTACTCAAACATTCTTTCCCTATACTCATAAATAGAAGTCAAATCCCCTTGGGAACTTGCAATGGACCTCACAATGACACCCAAAGAAGTAGCCAAGGACACTTTGCTTGGTTCTCTAGTGCCCCTTAATTGATCTACAAGTGTTCTTAATGTATCCAACCCTTCATCAATTTTAGTGTTTAGATTGGGTGGTTGTGGTGGGTTGGGGTTTTTCTCTCCTTGGTTTGTTGGTGGGTGATTTACATTGTCATCAGGTTCCATTTTGTAATATATTTTGTATTTTAATAAGGAAATTTAATAAGTGGACTTATGACTAAGGYATTACAAACAACAATGTTATTTTATCCCACAAAATCATTAMCATAATTTTGTGTAAAACAAAGAAAAACTATGTGTTATCTTTATAATGAACTTGAAAAAACCTATACAAGATTGGTGAATTGTTSAGTGATTTCCATTCAARTATTAGTTATGTGTAGTGAACCTTGCTAATAATTTTCCAATGCCATTGGGATTTACATCCATAACCTATGACTAATTTTTATTTTTTTTTGCAAAACCAAGAAAGGAAGTGACAAAAAATAAACCATACCTTTCTTGTGACGGACACAGCGGCAAGATCCTGGGCTTTTCTCCTTTACTTGGCTTATGGTTTTTCTTGCTCAATGAAGGAAATTTGTAAGGCATGGTGTGGAAATAAGAACAAAATGCACTCGCGGTCCTTGAAAAAAGGGCACAACAGGAACGCGTGCATGTTCCTGTTAAGAGTGTGTATGTTGTCATGTTAGGAATACCCATGTGTTCATAAGAACATGTGTGTGTTCCAGCCGAAAAACCTACGTGGAAATCTTGTTGGAGGTTCGGGCGTTGCCATACCTATAGGATTAGGAACGCGTGCTCGTTCCTACGAGTGTGTGTTCTTGCTGACCTGCTTGCCACTTTTTCGGCCACCAACTTCATCCACTCACCCCATGCTGAAATATTTAAAAATGGAGGACCTATCCTCATCCCTCACATACATAATCTCTTCAATTTAGTTATCCATAAAGGCTTCCCAAAACCTCGGACTCAAATCCTCATTGTTCCTATTTTTAAAAGCAGGGATAAAAGCAATCCCTCTAATTATAGCACCATTATGATTAGTCCCATTTTATCTAAGCTATACGGAAATATTTTGAAAAAAAAGATCGGTTTGTGGCTAGGAGCCATGGAAAAAGAGCTAGAGTCCAAGCTAGGTTTAGAGGCCACCATTTCACTGTGGGCCACCTTGTTACATTAGGATCATTGCAAAGGAGTTTCGTAATGATAAAATTGACCTCCTTTGTTGTTTCGTTGATTTTAGAAAAGATTTTGACACTACGTCCGGGACTAACCTCTGGAATAGGATAGAAGAGCTTAAAGTCCCTTTTGAATTAAAATTTGCTACAGTAAGGCTATATGAGAAAGTTATTTCCAAGTTTAGGAACACTGAGGGTTGGTTAGAAAGAATTAATTGTAATATAGGAGTCAAGCAATGTTGTCCCCTATCCGCTACCCTTTTCAACATCTATATTGACAAGTTAGAAGATTGTTTGGAGGATGCAGATTGTGTTGGATCGACTCTCACAAGTATATTCATCATCCTCATGAGAGTATGGGTCATAGCTGAATTTTAGGACATGTAAGGCGTTTCATGATGGAAGGTGTTAAGTACACACTACAACAATTATAGATCAATGAATGAATGATAATAGGATATGAAGACCTCTCAGAGTCTTCCCTTATATGAAAGAGAAATATGAGAACAAATAATTAATATTTCTACTTTTAATTAGTTGTGGTTGGCTAAGAAGCATTGGTATAACAAATAAGCTAGCAAGTTAACAACGATTGTTGTACTTTCTCATGTTAGTCTGGGTCATAGTGGAAGTTTAGGACATGTAATGGGTTTCATGATGGAAGGTGTTAACTATGGTTGGGAGCAGAACGTTACCCTTGGGAGGGCCCCTCAATATTACCCCTTTTCCCTAGGTGGTGACAACATGGGACTAGGGCACAAAAGTTGACCACCAAGGTGAAACAAGGAAACTAGGACAATATATGAAGAAAGTGATCCACTATCCAACTTCAACCAATGGTCCTTGTCCACATGCCCAATAAATTAAACATAACAACCTACATGAATAAAGGACTAACCATACCTCGTGGTTATGTTGGCTTACCATGCCCCATACCATGGGTTACTTGAATGTGACAAGCCTTGGTTGATTTGTGTTGGGAGGAAAATCAAGGGGGTTGTTGGGCTTTCGTCTGTGGACAATTTCATCATGATCATCTCGGTGTAGATCATGCTCTCCATTGTGGGCCTTGAGACATAATCTCTTTAGTTACCCCTATCCATGGGGGGTAACATATGGCTCCTACATAGGGGCATGTGCTCACTGTAGAGCGCATGAGAACTTCAACATCTGTGGTACGACATGTGACTACACACTCAAGCAAAATTGTCAAAGCATTTAGGGTGGTGCTATCACCTCTTATTCTTATGAAAATATTGCTAACTATCAAAAATTCAAGCAAATTTTGAAAAGAAAATTTTCCAATATTTTGTATTCTAACATATAAATATGATCATGCAAAATATACAAATGTAACATAGCAAGCATGTCAAGCAAGATGCAACTATATATCATGATATGCACGATATATACAATGGAATGTAAGATACAAATGCCAACTTACACTAATATGTGTTAGTAAGAAATTCTACGTATAATCATATGACATGTGAAACCATCCAAGCAATGTATCATAATATCTACCTCTGTGCTTCATCATAAACCAAAACAAGGACAATTCAAGCACAAAAATAACATGAGTTAGAACATGTAGTATATATTAGGTAATCATAAAATCTAATTCATGGAGAAGGGAGGGAGGTATAAAAATATTCCAAGTCACATTCCCACAAGAATGCTCAATCCATCTCTGAATGAGGTTGTGACAAGATAAAGACTCATAAGGCTAGATCAAATACTCTGAAAGCTTACTACCCTAGATCTTATCACTCCCTGAGGCCTTTGAAGGGATGAACAAGAATCTGGAGGATGACTGACAAGTTCTCAAGGGAAAGTTGAAAGACTGAGATATAAAACTTCTTCTTAAAGCAATCAACCTACCCTTAAATTCTAAGAAAAAACTTTGTCCTAGAGACAACTTGGGGAAGGAACATGTTTCTCGAATACATCCTTAGGGACATATTGAGATAGAGGAAGAGAAGGAGGCTGGGAAACCTCATCACAAGAATCTTGCTTCAGGCCAATCATGTCGTTACCCTCATTAAAGTTAGAGCACAACAGTGGTTCAAAATATTCTTCGTAGAATAAATCCAAGTGCTCAACAGAATATGTATTAAATCCCTTAAGGCATGATCTGAAATCATCATAATAATGTTGCATACAATCATCCCCAGGTGGTTGGAACAAATCCGTAATCATGTCATCTCGTTGCTGCCAAATATCAAAATCAGTAGCAATCACATATGATAGTTGTAAAGGAAACAATTGGAAACGATCTTCAATGTCTTAAATGGGATCTCCATCATGACCAATCACATCCAATTTATGTCTCCCAACACATATAAACTCATCAATGTTTTCAATCACATCATTACCTTCATTGTAGCATGAAGGGTCCAGTACATCTAAGGGTTTCTCTATTTCTTCACCTTCTGAATAATAGAACATAGCATCATCAAAAACCTAAAAAGGAAAATGACTAACCGTATTCTCTTCTTCTTGTGTAGGAGGAATGGAAGCTTGGATGACTTCATCAAATGGAGGAGCAGACACCAACACTTCAGCCTCATGTCTCACCTCTTCAGGCTCTCATTCTTCAATCATGTCATCGTTGTTTTCGATTGAGTCGTGGGATAATTCTTTATCCTTTCTAATGGGACAGTAACCTTCTTCATAAGTATCTTCTTCTCTTATGTCATGGAACTGTTGAAACAATGTGTTAGGGTCTTGTTCAGAGCCCCATATGTTCAAGAAGATCTCTTCAAATCATTCCATGGTCTTGATGCTTTTTATCAGGGAGATCATCATACCATATTCTAGCATCATCGTGAAGAGTGGTTGTGAAAAATTTCATCACCAAATCTTCAACATCTTCATCCACGAGATTAAGTTGAAAGAAGGTCCAAAAAATACTCATGTGTTCTTTGGCAGTAGTCTCACCATTACCAAAAAACATGGGTAGACATTTCATTTTGTACTCAGGAAGCATCCTTTGAGGGTACCCTGGGATTTTACTCATGTCCAAGGGTTTGAAAATATCATATGGATCCCATTTCTCGGAAGCCATGGGTAAAAATTTTGGATGTTATAATGACGTTCAGTATGGGTTGTCATCAATGGAGTCGTCGAATAACCTTTACAGGATTATCAAAGGAAGTTAGGTAATCACCCTAAGTGGAGTTTCCAAGTAAGCTTGTAAGATAAGGGCTCTGTGATAAGCTCACCAAAAATATATATTGTTGAGGAAAACTGACTCTATTCTCCCAAGCAATGGTGCCAAAATGTTATCTCGGGGTTTGTACTTGTTCAAATCCCAAGACAAATTGTTCAAACCTTGCATAAATACAGGATATCCCACCATTGTCACCTTAGTAGGAAATCCCCACTTTTTAGTGATGGATGAGGTCCACCACATGGGAGGCATCCCCGGTAACCTCAAGGGATCAGATAGCAAGTGATGTAGTTAATATTGGAGCACCCTCTCGCTAGTTACTTGTGTCAAAGTTCTATGTTTGTTAAATTGAGGAAGAAAAGGATGTTTTGGGTACATGCCTGGAACAAGAACAATTGCAGCATGTATATAGTAAATTCCAAGTACAAGTATGTTATATAAACCTTAAAAGATAGTAGACAATGGAAATATATGATAGCTAGTAGAAAATTTCAGCAAGACAACAATTTATAATAGCCAATAAATTTTTGTAATAGCCACAAGAAAATTAGTTCAGAATTGCATGAAATTACAGTGTAAACTTAGTATAAATCCAATAGATTGCATTCCAACTATTCCAAGCTATTTCTGAGTGAATTAGACTAGTGTTAGATTAATGTAGCCAATAAACTTTAGTAAATTTAATAGGTGTAGCAATATTTTGCAACGACAACAATGAAATTAGGAGATTAAGCTAAACTAGGGTTAGAAAAAAGTTAGTAAAAGCCTTAGACAATGAAGTTTGAGAGTTTGTTTGATCAAATTCCTTCACAAGAGCAATGGTACTAATGCCTTTTGGGCTATGGATTCATTTACAACAACACTATAAAAGTAACTTGGAGGATGATGATAACAATGTCCAAGATGTAGGTCTTGAGATCTAAGGTGCTAACACCTTAGGGCCATAGATATCAAGAAGAAAATGTTAGAGTGCGAGAACCCTTAGGCTCTAGCGAATCTTTCTTCCCTTCTAGGATTTTCAATTTTGTCACAACAAGATTCTAGAATCAAACTCCTAAAGTGCTAGCACTTTTAGGGATTTAGGAGTGTACCCTAGATGAGATCTTCTTAACAAATTAACGGATGAAACAATCTAGAGAGAGGAGGAAACACCTTATGCTCCTCTCCTAGGTTTTAGACAATCAAAATATCTTCAATATGAACAAGTAAAATTTAGCATAAACATCAACACATGAAATGAAATTGTAGATTTTACTTACTTCACCAAGATTAACCAAGCACAAGCCCTAATTGCATAAAATTCCACCAAGAGTAAGCCAAGAAGCATCCAAAACTTTCCCTCCAAGATATAATGCACAAGTAGAAGACCCAATGTTGTCAAAGGTAGCGAAAATTTCAGTCTTTGTCCTCTTGTGAGAGAGGAAAGTGTTATGATGAAAATGAAATGTCAAGAGGTGTATATATATCACCCTATTTGACCTATTTGTCCACTTTGATAATCAATATTAAAATATAAAGAGGGTTGACCCCTTAATTTGCCTCTTCCATAATCCATAAATGAAAAATACATAAAATAACACCCTAGAAGGGTGACGCCATGCACTAGGAGGGTGATGTTGAGCTCCAAAAGTGAAACATTGAGCTGGAAATGAGGAACGTTGGGCCTCCAAAGGCCATGTGTCATGTTGCATCTGCACACGGGTGTGTCTCCTCATCCAAATCATGGCAAGCAACCTCCAAAACTTCATGATCCATCAAACCCTCGCCTCCCAAAGGTGACGTCAAGGCTAGAAGGGTGGCATTTTAGGCCTCCAAATGCCATGTCCAAGTGCAAGAGGGGTGACATATCACCCTCAGATGATGCCAAGGTGCCTCCAAAGGAAACTTCTTCCATCCTTTGTGCACAAAATCTTTGGGGTGCTCTGCCCAGCCTATGGGATTTCATCCCATGTATGTGGCATAATGACCAACTTACTCAAAACCAAGCCCATATGTCCATTGTCCAAGGTTCCAATGATGTGAGAGCTATTGTTTTAGGGGGTTGAGTCATTGAATGACTCTCTGCTCTTCATCAAACATGCTAGAGTCCTACAATAAGGCACAACATCATCGGAAAAACCCAAGATGTCCCTCAATGAACCATGTTAGGGCCATTCAAAACAAAACGGAGTATAAGACATGTTAGTCCTTAAATCATGTAAAATAATTTAATGTCTAAGGTACAAGCCATGTATACAATTCACCCTAGTATCCTCTTCAAGCATCACCCAAGCCCAAGACATTGTGAGGCTTATCAAGTTTAAGTATGGGAGGGCCTTCATCCAACCCTATTAGGTGTGCCACCTAAAAAATAAGTGACCCAAGTAGAGGGATAGGTCCTGAGAGTGACAAGGGAAAGTAAAAACCCATCTAGAGTAAGTGTGAAGATGATATGGTTTAGGGTTTCCTTCATGGCTTATGGTGTCCATCTCTATGAACGCTTTTGTTGAGGATGCACTTTCTCTTGAATTACCAACTATTTAGGTGTTGTTTTTGCCAAACTCCTTTTTATCCATCTTTCCAATCCTTGCTTTCATTTATTTATAATTTTCTAATCCCCTTAATAAGGCTTTAATCTTTTGCATTTGCAATTTGGGACCAGGGTGGGCACTGAGTAAGTAGATCTCAAGTTTGATTGGCTTTTGATGGTCCTTATTTTTCGTGTTCACTTTCTTTTCAACATTAGTTTCTTAATATTTTACAACAACTGCAATCTACCTCCAAGTCATCAACCCATTTCTCATGAGAGTATGGGTCTTAGTTGAAGTTTAGTATGGTTGGGAGCAGAACATTACCCTTGGGAGGGCCCCCAAATATTACCCCTTTTCCCTAGGTGGTGACAACACAAGACTAGGGAACATAAGCTAACCACCAAGGTGAAATAAGGCAACCAAGAGAATTCCTCAAGCAAATGATCGACTATCCAACTTCAACCAATGATCCTTGTCCACATGCCCAATAAATTAAACACAACACCCTGCATGAAGAAAGGACTAACCATACCTCATGGTGACACTGGCTTACCATGGTTTGCTTGAGTGCGATGAGCCTTTCTTGATCTGTGTTGGGAGGCAAATCAGGTGGGTTGTTGGGCTGTCGTTTGTGGACATGTTGATCACCATCATTTCGGTGTAGATCATGCTCTCCATTGCGGGCCTCGAGACATGATTTCCTTAGTTACCCATAGCCATGGGGGCTAACATGACCTACATATTCGGAAGGCACTCTGGCCCAAAACAACCTAGCTCACCAGCTTATGAAGTAATAAGTACATTTACAACTTCGGGTTTGGCCTAGGGGTATCAAAACCCTTTTTAGCGAAGGTTTCCAACGGACACATGTCGCCCCTCGCACATGTGTCAACTCCAGGGTTTGTAGGTAAGTAACACTCATTTTCATCCATGTGTCATTCCATTTGTTTGTGGTTTCATTTTTCCTTATATATGGGTAGGCATCGAAGAAGTGCAAGTCGAGCCTAAAGACGCCTTCCCTACCTTTATCCCTTGGTTGTCGAAACATCAATCTTCACACAATTTTCTTATCCAGTCCTTGGCAACCCGAATTCTCCATTACACTCATACCCTAGTTCTTTCCCAATAGGTTGGGTTTTCCCCTCTAAATATCTATGCCCCAACCCATCAAAACCCTTCGAATAGGTTAACTAATCCCTAACATTCCCTTGGTTATGCTTTGTTCAAATCATTATGCCAGCCATTTCATGCCTACAAGATGAGTATGTAGAGAGAAGAAGATTTATACATACTTAGCCAAAACTTAACTTCAAAATAGTGTCGGCGTGAATGAAGTTTTTGGCACCGATACACATTTACCTTCACTGGTGAAGTTTAACATGTCAACGTCGATACATGTGCAATTTTTTCAGTGTGAGTCTCTTGATCAGTGTTGATACACGCTTAATTATATCAGCATGAATATTGTGATCTACATTGATACACATTCCTGCTTGTCAGTAAAATTCGTGTGATCGGCGTCAGTGGGGTCTTCACCATATCGACGTCGTTCTTCCCTTTGAGGCCAATACACAGTTGATTGGTCCCCACTCTTTGACACTTACCAAAAAATTGGTTAAGCACTCTACAATGTTGACAGAGATTTCCTCTTCAGACGTTGATACACCTCCCCATGTCGGTGTAAATGATCTTTCTGACGCCGATACAGGCATGTATTGACGCCCAAATCATGAACCCTTTGATTTTGCTAGGAAGGCCTGGAAATCACACAAGTGCAGAAAGTAAGCCAATCCTCTTTATTCATTTCTTTGCCTTGTGAAATAGTTATAATTTGATTTTTTTATTTGACAATTGGTATTCTGGTGAACTAATGATGAATATATTTTGCTAATTCAGGTATGTCACCATGCAAATGATCATAGAGTGCTAGTAAGGCCCATATTGAATAGGCATCTGTAAGCGAAAGCATTCAGAAGGAAGAAGTAGACCTTATAGGACCCATTTATGACGACACTAAAGGGATTATCGACAGAGAAACTTTAATTAAATGGGGCAATTTTTACCAGATTTTTAATAATCAAAGTTTCCCCTAAGTGGCAGAGGACGACTCTGGCCTCAAGATATTCAAGAACATTAGAAAATCTAAGTTACATAAGGTTGTGGCCCACGCAACAGTCTTCCCCTACGCAGAGGCCATTTCATGGATAGTGAGGCATGTGAACTTAAATACCAGGTACATTCTCAACACTAGGGAGAACCTGATAGCAACATTTTCTCATCATTAGGCTAATTAAACTCAATAAAATTCTATTGTTTATCTCCACAATTATTTCAGATTTGAATGTTGGTGTGGGTAAAGCTTAGCTTTTGCCATGTGATTTTGATTCACGAACCCTAAGGCTTGCACCACTTGACATGGTAGTGTGCACCCTTACTAGTGACCATTTAAATAGTAACCCATATTATAGTATTGTGCATCCTTGCTTTTGATTGTCGAGTTTCGATGTGGTGTCTATCCAATTTTTTATCTTAATTCTTTTATTATCTTTTTAAAATTATTTGTTAACCAAATGTCACATTAATGCAATAAAAACTCACTTTAACATAAAGGGAAAGAGACTTGAAACTTACTCATCTCCCAAGAATTAACTATACCTTTACCAATACACAATGGAAAAATCTCATTTTTCCTATTANCTTAACCAAATGTCACATTAATGCAATAAAAACTCACTTTAACATAAAGGGAAAGAGACTTGAAACTTACTCATCTCCCAAGAATTAACTATACCTTTACCAATACACAATGGAAAAATCTCATTTTTCCTATTATCATAATTATACATTGGATCAAGGAAGATGGAGAAAGAGGATGAGGGTGAAGGTTTAAGGTTTACAAGAATCCCATTTTTTTCTATTATCATAATTATACATTGGATCAAGGAAGATCGAGAAAGAGGATGAGGGTGAAGGTTTAAGGTTTACAAGATTCCCTATTGAGGGTTCATATAGGGTTTTGACAAAAGCTCATAAATCTTCCTCCACTCCTTATACAAAGAAGGGGTCATCAAGTACAAAGCCTAAGTGAAATTGTCTATAACAAGGTGAAGAAGGTTTCCTTTCCATCTTGGAGGGTGTCTTAAAGATCAAGGAACGAGTTGTCATCGAATCTTTTTTGTGGCAAGAATCCTGCTTTAAATTTCAGGGCAGTATGGGTGTGAAATTCAGGGTTCAATGTGGAAAAGGGGAAGGTGCACATCTCTCCTTTACAAAGAGGGTACTTTTATTTTTTGTTTCAAAGATCCATAGACAGGGATGTTGCACTCAATGGAGGTAAGTGTGGCTTTATGGATCTTCAAGGTTCATTTGTTTCCTATGTCATGATAGTTTTTAAACTCTAGATTTGTTTGGTGAAACAACATTCTCCATCAATTTAGGTTACCAAGCCTCCCTCTCCA
>JASDQU010104860.1:16811-34119 GCA_032191745.1 Picea mariana | reverse complement strand
CTATTGGGTCCATTACCCAAAACTTTGTGCTACGGGTCTTTCTTCAAGGGTTGACATCAATGACAACCAACCTTAATCAACAAGGTTCACATGGAAAATTGTTATTTTCATGTGCCCTCTCCTCACTAAACTCTATTGTCTGGTGTGAAGCTATGATCCCTCTATCAATGTTATCGGTAGTCACCTCATGTTGAAAATAGTGCAGCAAAGTTGCCATGTTACACTAGGCTTGATTTCAATGATGAAATAGCTCATTGTACATGTTCCAAGCTCTCTGCAATAGGAGGATGTTGGGCAGGGGGTCAGGCCTTAGCTTGGGAGGACGATGACCTAACACGGGATTGCGCCTGACATGCTATTAGTCCTGTGCAGACCCTTGACCCACCCCTTGGAACTCACCCATGTCAAAGTACTAGACATGGTGACCCAAAATAAATTCCGCCCATAATTTTCTCAAACAATATAAGGCACCTCCCTCTTATTTCTAGGAGTTTATCAAAAACCAGATACCACCTATCCATCTAGTATTGACTAATCTGTGGATGGATACACTAGTCAATACAAATGTGTTTTTTGGTCAAAGGTAGTTCTTGTCCATTTCAAGGATCCCTAAAAATAGACAATATTTCTTGTTTTGAAATACCCAAGTCTCTGACTTGGTTTCTATCCAATCATGTGTTGTTGTACTCAAACATTCTTGCCCTATACTCATAAATAGAAGTCAAATCCCCTTGGGAACTTGCAATGGACCTCAAAATGACACCCAAAGAAGTAGCCAAGGACACTTTGCTTGGTTCTCTGGTGCCCCTTAATTGATCTACAAGTGTTCTTAATGTATCCAACCCTTCATCAATTTTAGTGTTTAGATTGGGTGGTTGTGGTGGGTTGGGGTTTTTCTCTCCTTGGTTTGTTGGTGGGTGATTTACATTGTCATCAGGTTCCATTTTGTAATATATTTTGTATTTTAATAAGGAAATTTAATAAGTGGACTTATGACTAAGGTATTACAAACAACAATGTTATTTTATCCCACAAAATCATTACCATAATTTTGTGTAAAACAAAGAAAAACTATGTGTTATCTTTATAATGAACTTGAAAAAACCTATACAAGATTGGTGAATTGTTGAGTGATTTCCATTCAAGTATTAGTTATGTGTAGTGAACCTTGCTAATAATTTTCCAATGCCATTGGGATTTACATCCATAACCTATGACTAATTTTTTAATTTTTTTTGCAAAACCAAGAAAGGAAGTGACAAAAAATAAACCATACCTTTCTTGTGATGGACACAGCGGCAAGATCCTGGGCTTTGCTCCTTTACTTGGCTTATGGTTTTGCTTGCTCAATGAAGGAAATTTGCAAGGCGTGGTGTGGAAATAAGAACAAAATGCACTTGCGGTCCTTGAAAAAAGGGCACAACAGGAACGCGTGCATGTTCCTGTTAAGAATGTGTATGTTGTCCTATTAGGAATACGCACATGTTCATAAGAACATGTGTGTGTTCCTGCCAAAAAACCTACGTGGAAATCTTGTTGGAGGTTCGAGCATTGCCATACCTATAGGATTAGGAACGCGTGCTCGTTCCTACGAGTGTGCATTCTTGTTGACCTGCTTGCCACTTTTTCAACCACCAACTTCATCCACTCACCCCATGCTGAAATATTTAAAAATGGAGGACCTATCCTCATCCCTCACATACATAATCTCTTCAATTTAGTTATCCATAAAGGCTTCCCAAAACCTCGGACTCAAATCCTCATTGTTCCTATTTTTAAAAGCAGGGATAAAAGCAATCCCTCTAATTATAGCACCATTATGATTAGTCCCATTTTATCTAARCTATACGGAARTATTTTGAAAAAAAAGATCGGTTTGTGGCTAGGAGCCATGGAAAAAGAGCTAGAGTCCAAGCTAGGTTTAGAGGCCACCATTCCACTGTGGGCCACCTTGTTACATTAGGATCATTGCAAAGGAGTTTCGTAATGATAAAATTGACCTCCTTTGTTGTTTTGTTGATTTTAGAAAAGCTTTTGACACTACGCCCGGGACTAACCTCTGGAATAGGATAGAAGAGCTTAAAGTCCCTTTTGATTTAAAATTTGCTACAGTAAGGCTATCTGAGAAAGATATTTCCAAGTTCAGGAACACTGAGGGTTGGTTAGAAAAAATTAATTGTAATATAGGAGTCAAGCAATGTTGTCCCCTATCCCCTACCCTTTTCGGCATCTATATGGACAAGTTAGAAGACTGTTTGGTGGATGCAGATTGTGTTGGATCAACTCTCACAAGTATATTCATCATCCTCATGAGAGTATGGGTCATAGCTGAATTTTAGGACATGTAAGGGGTTTCATGATGGAAGGTGTTAAGTACACACTACAACAATTATAGATCAATGAATGAACGATAATAGGATATGAAGACCTCTCAGAGTCTTCCCTTATATGAAAGAGAAGTATTAGAACAAATAATTAATATTTCTACTTTTAATTAGTTGTGGTTGGCTAAGAAGCATTGGTATAACAAATAAGCTAGAAAGTTAACAACAATTGTTGTACTTTCTCATGTTAGTCTGGGTCATAGTGGAAGTTTAGGACATGTAATGGGTTTCATGATGGAAGGTGTTAACTATGGTTGGGAGCGAAGCGTTACCCTTGGGAGGGCCCCTCAGTATTACCCCTTTTCCCTAGGCGGTGACAACATGGGACTAGGGCACAAAAGTTTACCACCAAGGTGAAACAAGGAAACTAGGACAATATCTGAAGAAAGTGATCCACTATCCAACTTCAACCAATGGTCCTTGTCCACATGCCCAATAAATTAAACATAACACCCTACATGAATAAATGACTAACCATACCTCGTGGTTATGTTGGCTTACCATGCCCCATACCATGGGTTACTTAAATGTGACAAGCCTTGGTTGATCTGTGTTGGGAGAGAAATCAAGGGGGGTTGTTGGGCTTCTGTCTGTGGACAATTTCATCATGATCATCTCGGTGTAGATCATGCTCTCCATTGTGGGCCTTGAGACATAATCTCCTTAGTTACCCCTATCCATGGGGGGTAACATATGGCTCCTACATAGGGGCATGTGCTCACTGTAGAGCACATGAGAACTTCAACATATGTGGTACGACATGTGACTACACACTCAAGCAAAATTGTCAAAGCATTTAGGGCGGTGCTATCACCTCTTATTCTTATGAAAATATTGCTAACTATCAAAAATTCAAAGCAAATGTTGAAAAGAAAATTTTTCAATATTTTGTATTCTAACATATAAATATGATCATGCAAAATATACAAATGTAACATAGCAAGCATGTCAAGCAAGATGCAACTATACTATCATGATATGCACGATATATACAATGGAATGTAAGATACAAATGCCAACTTTCACTAATATGTGTTAGTAAGAAATGCTATGTATAATCATATAACATGTGAAACCATCCAAGCAATGTATCATAATATCTACCTCTGTGCTTCATCATAAACCAAAACAAGGACAATTCAAGCACAAAAATAACATGAGTTAGAACATGTAGTATATATTAGGTAATCATAAAATCTAATTCATGGAGAAGGGAGGGAGGGATAAAAATATTCCAAGTCACATTCCCACAAGAATGCTCAATCCATCTCTGAATGAGGTTATGACAAGATAAAGACTCATAAGGCTGGATCAAATACTCTGAAGTCTTACTACCCTAGATCTTATCACTCCCTGATGCCTTAGAAGGGATGAACAAGAATCTGGAGGATGACTGACAACTTCTCAAGGGAAAGTTGAAAGACTGAGATATAAAACTTACTCTTAAAGCAATCAACCTACCCTTAAATTCTAAGAAAAAACTTTGTCCTGGAGACAACTTGGGGAAGGAACATGTTTCTCGGATACATCCTTAGGGACATAGTGAGATAGAGGAAGAGAAGGAGGTTGGGAAACCTCATCACAAGAATCTTGCTTCAGGCCAATCATGTCCTTACCCTCATTAAAGTTAGAGTACAACAGTGGTTCAAAATATTCTTCGTAGAATAAATCCAAGTGCTCAAAAGAATATGTATTAAATCCCTCAAGGCATGATCTGAAATCATCATAATAATGTTGCATACAATCATCCCTAGGTGGTTGGAACAAATCCGTAATCATGTCATCTCGTTGCTGCCAAATATCAAAATCAGTAGCAATCACATATAATAGTTGTAAAGGAAACAATTGGAAACGATCTTCAATGTCTTAAATGGGATCTCCATCATGACCAATCACATCCAATTTATGTCTCCCAAAACATATAAACTCATCAATGTTTTCAATCACATCATTACCTTCATTGTAGCATGAAGGGTCCAGTACATCCAAGGGTTCCTCTATTTCTTCACCTTCTGAATAATAGAATATAGCATCATCAAAAACCTAAAAAGGAAAATGACTAACCATATTCTCTTCTTCTTGTGTAGGAGGAATGGAAGCTTGGATGACTTCATCAAATGGAGGCGCAGACACCAACACTTCATCCTCATGTCTCGCCTCTTCAGGCTCTCATTCTTCAATCATGTCATCGTTGTTTTCAATTGAGTCGTGGGATAATTCTTTATCCTTTCTAACGGGATAGTAACCTTCTTCATAGGTATCTTCTTCTCTTGTGTCATGGAACTGTTGGAACAATGTGTTAGGGTCTTGTTTAGAGCCCCATCTGTTCAAGAAGATCTCTTCAAATCGTTCCATGGTCTTGATGCTTTTTATCAGGGAGATCATCATACCATATTCTAGCATCATCGTGAAGAGTGGTTGTGAAAAATTTCATCACCAAATATTCAACATCTTCATCCACGAGATTAAGTTGAAAGAAGGCCCAAAAAATACTCATGTGTTCTTTGGCAGTAGTCTCACCATTACCAAAAAACATGGGCAGACATTTCATTTTGTACTCAGGAAGCATCCTTTGAGAGTACCCTGGAATTTTACTCATGTCCAAGGGTTTGAAAATATCATATGGATCCCATTTCTAGGAAGCCATGGGTAAAACTTTTGGATGTTATAATGACGTTCGGTATGGGTTGTCATCAATGGAATCGTCGAATAACCTTTACAAGATTATCAAAGGAAGTTAGGTAATCACCCTAAGTGGAGTCGCCAAGTAAGCTTGTAAGATAAGGGCTCTGTGATAAGCTCACCAAAAATATATATTGTTGAGGAAAACTGACTCTATTCTCCCAAGCAATGGTGCCAAAATGTTATCTCGGGGTTTGTACTTGTTCAAAGCCCAAGACAAATTGTTCAAACCTTGCATAAATACAGGATATCCCACCATTGTCACCTTAGTAGGAAATCCCCACTTTTTAGTGATGGATGAGGTCCACCGCATGGGAGACGTCCCCGGTAACCTCAAGGGATCGGATAGCAAGTGATGTAGTTAATATTGGAGCACCCTCTTGCTAGTTACTTGTGTCAAAGTTCTATGTTTGTTAAATTGAGGAAGAAAAGGATGTTTTGGGTACATGCCTGGAACAAGAACAATTGCAGCATGTATATAGTAAATTCCAAGTACAAGTATGCTATATAAACCTTAAAAGATAGTAGACAATGGAAATATATGATAGCTAGTACAAAATTGCAGCAAGACAACAATTTATAATAGCCAATAAATTTTTGTAATAGCCACAAGAAAATTAGTTCAGAATTGCATGAAATTACAGTGTAAACTTAGCATAAATCCAATAGATTGTATTCCAACTATTCCAAGAAATTTCTGAGTGAATTAGACTAGTGTTAGATTAATGTAGCCAATAAACTTTAGTAAATTTAATAGATGTAGCAATATTTTGCAACGACAACAATGAAATTAGGAGATTAAGCTAAACTAGGGTTAGAAAAAGTTAGTAAAAGCCTTAGACAATTAAGTTTGAGAGTTTGTTTGATCAAATTCCTTCACAAGAGCAATGGTACAAATGCCTTTTGGGATATGGATTCATTTACAACAACACTATAAAAGTAACTTGGAGGATGATGATAACAATGTCCAAGATGTAGGTCTTGAGATCTAAGGTGATAACACCTTAGGGCCTTAGATATCAAGAAGAAAATGTTAGAGTGCAAGTACCCTTAGGCTCTAGCGAATCTTTCTTCCCTTCTAGGATTTTCAATTTTGTCACAACAAGCTTCTAGAATCAAACTCCTAAAGTGCTAGCACTTTTAGGAATTTAGGAGTGTACCCTAGATGAGATCTTCTTAACAATTTAATGGATGAAACAATCTAGAGAGAGGAGGAAACACCTTATGCTCCTCTCCTAGGTTTTAGACAATCAAAATATCTTCAATATGAACAAGTAAAATTTACCATAAACATCAACACATGAAATGAAATTGTAGATTTTACTTACTTCACCAAGATTAACCAAGCATAAGCCCTAATTGCATAAAATTCCACCAAGAGTAAGCCAAGAAGCATCCAAAACTTTCCCTCCAAAATATAATGCACAAGTAAAAGACCCAATGTCGCCAAAGCTAGCGAAAATTTCAGTCTTTGTCCTCTTGTGAGAGAGGAAAGTGTTATGATGAAAATGAAATGTCAAGAGGTGTATATATATCACCCTATTTGACCTATTTGACCTATTTGTCCACTTTAATAGTCAATATTAAAATATAAAGAGGGTTGACCCCTTAATTTGCCTCTTCCATAATCCATAAATGAAAAATACATAAAATAACACCCTAGAAGGGTGACGCCATGCACTAGGAGGGTGATGTTGAGCTCCAAAAGTGAAACATTGAGCTAGAAATGAGGAACGTTGGGCCTCCAAAGGCCATGTGTCATGTTGCATCTGCACACGGGTGTGTCTCCTCATCCAAATCATGGCAAGCAACCTCCAAAACTTCATGATCCATCAAACCCTAGCCTCCCAAAGGTGATGTCAAGGCTAGAAGGGTGGCATTTTAGGCCTCCAAATGC
Organism: Picea mariana; assembly: GCA_032191745.1. Lineage (NCBI taxonomy): Eukaryota > Viridiplantae > Streptophyta > Pinopsida > Pinales > Pinaceae > Picea > Picea mariana. The sequence goes on along the minus strand of JASDQU010104860.1, from coordinate 27,156 downwards.
CATGTCCAAGTGCAAGAGGGGTGAAATACACCCTCAGATGATGCCAAGGTGCCTCCAAAGGAAACTTCCTCCATCCTTTATGCACAAAATATTTGGGGTGCTCTGCCCAACCTATGGGATTTCATCCCATGTATGTGGCATAATGACCAACTTACTCAAAACCAAGCCCATATGTCCATCATCCATGGTTCTAATGATGTGAGAGTTATTGTTTGAGGGGGTTGAGTCATTGAATGACTCTCTGCTCTTCATCAAACATGCTAGAGTCCTGCAATAAGGCACAACATCATGGGAAAAACCCAAGATGTCCCTCAATGAACGATGTTAGGGCCATTCAAAACAAAACAGAGTATAAGACAAAGTAAACCAATGTTCATAAGACATGTTAGTTCTTAAATCATGTAAAGTAAGTTAATGTCTAAGGTACAAGCCATGAATACAATTCACCCTAGTATCCTCTTCAAGCATCACCCAAGCCCAAGACATTGTGAGGCTTATCAAGTTTAAGTATGGGAGGGCCTTCATCCAACCCTATTAGGTGTGCCACCTAAAAAATAAGTGACCCAAGTAGAGGGATAGGTCCTGAGAGTGACAAGGGAAAGTAAAAACCCATCTAGAGTAAGTGTGAAGATGATATGGTTTAGGGTTTCCTTCATGGCTTATGGTGTCCATCTCTATGAGCGCTTTTGTTGAGGATGCACTTTCTCTTGAATTACCAACTATTTAGGTGTTATTTTTGCCAAACTCCTTTTTATCCATCTTTCCAATCCTTGCTTTCATTTATTTATAATTTTCTAATCCCCTTAATAAGTCTTTAATCTTTTGCATTTGCAATTTGGGACCAGGGTGGGCATTGAGTAAGTAGATCTCAAGTTGGATTGGATTTTGATGGTCCTTATTTGTCGTGTTCACTTTCTTTTCAACATTACTTTCTTAATATTTTACAACAACTGCAATCTACCTCCAAGCCGTCAACCCATTTCTCATGAGAGTATGGGTCTTAGTTGAATTTTAGTATGGTTGGGAGCAAAACATTACCCTTGGGAGGGCCCCCCAATATTACCCCTTTTCCCTAGGTGGTGACAACACAGGACTAGGGAACATAAGCTAACCACCAAGGTGAAATAAGGCAACCAAGAGAATTCTTCAAGCAAATGATCGACTATCCAACTTCAACCAATGATCCTTGTCCACGTGCCCAATAAATTAAACACAACACCCTGCATGAAGAAAGGACTAACCATACCTCATGGTGACACTGGCTTACCATGGGTTGCTTGAGTGCGATGAGCCTTTCTTTGTCTGTGTTGGGAGGCAAATCAGGGGGGTTGTTGGGCTGTCATTTGTGGACATGTTGATCACCATCATTTCGGTGTAGATCATGCTCTCCATTACGAGCCTCGAGACATGATTTCCTTAGTTACCCATAGACATGGAGGGTAACATGACCTACATATTTGGAAGGCACTCTGGCCCAAAACAGCCTAGCTCACCAGCTTATGAAGGAATAAGTACATTTATGATTTCGGGTTTGGCCTAGGGGTATCAAAACCCTTTCTAGCGAAGGTTTCCAACAGACACATGTCGCCCCCCGCACATGTGTCAACTCCAAGGTTTGTAGGTAAGTAACACTCATTTTCATCCATGTGTCATTCCATTTGTTTGTGGTTTCATTTTTCCTTATATATGGGTAGGCATCGAAGAAGTGCAAGTCGAGCCTAAAGATGCCTTCCCTACCTTTATCCCTCGGTTGTCGAAACATCGATCTTCACACAAGTTTCTTATCCAATCCTTGGCAACCCAAATTCTCCATTACACTCATACCCTAGTTCTTTCCCAACAGGTTGGGTTTTCCCCTCTAAATATCTATGCCCCAACCCATCAAAACCCTTCGAATAGGTTAACTAATCCCTAACATTCCCTTGGTTATGCTTTGTTCAAATCATTATGCCAGCCATTTCATGCCTACAAGATGAGTATGCAGAGAGAAGAAGATTTATACATACTTAGCCAAAACTTAACTTCAAAATAGTGTCAAAGTGAATGAAGTTTTTGGCACCGATACACATTTACCTTCACTGGTGAAGTTTAACATGTCAACGTCGATACATGTGCAATTTTTTTAGTGTGAGTCTTTTGATCAGTGTTGATACACGCTTAATTATATCAGCATGAATATTGTGATCTACATTGATACACATTCTTGCTTGTCAGTAAAATTCGTGTGATCGACGTCGGTGGGGTCTTCACCATATCGACGTCGTTCTTTCCTTTGAGGCTGATACACAGTTGATTGGTCCCCACTCTTTGACACTTACCAAAAAATTGGTTAAGCATTCTACAATGTTGACAGAGATTTCCTCTTCAGACGTTGATACACCTCCCCATGTCGGTGTAAATGATCTTTCTGACACCGATACAGGCATGTATTGACGCCCAAATCATGAACCCTTTGATTTTGCTAGGAAGGCCTAGAAATCACACAAGTGCAGAAATTAAGCCAGTCCTCTTTATTCATTTCTTTGCCTTGTGAAATAGTTATAATTTGATTTTTTTATTTGACAATTGGTATTCTAGTGAACTAATGATGAATATATTTTGCTAATTCAGGTATGTCACCATGCAAATGATCATAGAGTGCTAGTAAGGCCCATCTTGAATAGGCATCTGCAAGCGGAAGCATTCAGGAGGAAGAAGTAAACCTTCTAGGACCCATTTATGACGACACTAAAGGGATTATCGACATAGAAACTTTAATTAAATGGGGCAAGGTTTACCAAATTTTTAATAATCAAAGTTTCCCCTAAGTGGCAGAGGACGACTCTGACCTCAAGATATTCAAGAACATTAGAAAATCTAAGTTGCATAAGGTGGCGGCCCACGCAACAGTCTTCCCCTACGCAGAGGCCATTTCATGGATAGTGAGGCATGTGAACTTAAATACCAGGTACATTCTCAACACTAGGGAAAACCTGATAGCAGCATTTTCTCATCATTAGGCTAATTAAACTCAATAAAATTCAATTGTTTATCTCCACAATTATTTCAGATTTGAATGTTGGTGTGGGTAAAGCTTAGCTTTTGCCATGTGATTTTGATTCACGAACCCTACGGCTTGCACCACTTGACATGGTAGTGTGCATCCTTACTAGTGACCATTTAAATAGTAACCCATACTAGAGTATTGTGCATCCTTGCTTTTGATTGTCGAGTTTCGATGTGGTGTCTATCCAATTTTTTATCTTAATTCTTTTATTATCTTTTTAAAATTATTTGTTAACCAAATGTCACACTAATGCAATAAAAACTCACTTTAACATAAAGGGAAAGAGACTTGAAACTTACTCATCTCCCAAGAATTAACTATACCTTTACCAATACACAATTGAAAAATCTCAGTTTTCCTATTATCATAATTATACATTGGATCAAGGAAGATGGAGAAAGAGGATGAGGGTGAAGGTTTAAGGTTTACAAGAATCCCATTTTTTCTATTATCATAATTATACATTGGATCAAGGAAGATCGAGAAAGAGGATGAGGGTGAAGGTTTAAGGTTTACAAGATTCCCTATTGAGGGTTCATATAGGGTTTTGACAAAAGCTCATAAATCTTCCTCCACTCCTAATACAAAGAAGGGGTCATCAAGTACAAAGCCTAAGTGAAATTGTCTATAACAAGGTGAAGAAGGTTCCTTTCCATCTTTGAGGGTGTCTTAAAGCTCAAGGAACGAGTTGTCATCGGATCTTTTTTGTGGAAAGAATCCTGCTTTAAATTCCTGGGCAGTATGGGTGGGTAATTCAGGGTTCAATGTGGAAAAGGGGAAGGTGCACATCTCTCCTTTACAAAGAGGGTACTTTTGTTTTTTGTTTCAAAGATCCATAGACAGGGATGTTGCACTCAATGGAGGTATGTGTGGCTTTATGGATCTTCAAGGTTCGTTTGTTTCCTATGTCATGATAGTTTTTAAACTCTAGATTTGTTTGGTGAAACAACTTTCTCCATTAATTTAGGTTACCAAGCCTCCCTCTCCATGATTTGGTGTCATAAGTTTTTCATCTTATTAGGAATTCTTTGGGCTCATTTAAGCTTTATGAAAACTAAACATTAGAGCAAAAATGTGTGAGAGTGTCCAAAATGTTGGTTCAAATGGATATTAGTAATGTAATTTCATATCAGATAATGTTGGAGTGTGGTATAATAGATTGGGTTCAAGTTTTGGATTATGAGAATATTCCTTTTAGATGCTAATTTTACCATTAGACATGCCATATCTTGCTAGATTGTGATTTTGAGGTTGTTAGGGCTTATAAGAAAAGGCAATTATGGATTGGTTTAAAGAAGGTTTGGACTAGTGTTTCTTCAACTTCAGGTTTAGATGGAAATAAGAAGGGTGATGACTCTCACTCCAAATCATGTTGGAGGAGGAAGCATTACTTCCTCTAATCTCAAAATTTTCACTTGGGTCATCATTTGAGTTGTTGGGAGGCCTCTTAGGCCCTTGTAATTGTCATCATACATTAGACATTAGCATAAAAATGTATGAATACATGTAATAAAGTGTAACAAAGTAAGTAAATTCACGTAAAGATAAATCCACCTAACAAATGATTAATTGGAGAGAAGTTACAACCTCTTCAACCATTTCCCTATTGTATAAATACTCATGAAGATGGAATAAGAACTTGGTTGGTTAACCTTCCCTAAATTATATCTCTCTTCTTGAGTACGTGTGTGTGTTCTTGATGTGTTTTCCCTAATGTAGTCCCTCTTGAATGCCTATGTAATCTAGAAGATTACAACATTGGTGTTGTTGCCTCCTTCATTTAGTCTAGGTGAAACCATCAACAAATGAGGGTGGTTCGACCCTGGAAGAAATGGAAAGATTAAAGAGATGAAGAAGACCTGCAAATTTCTCATGGATTTTAGTGGATGTCTCAATTGAAGAAATTAGAATGCAATCTTCTCAATAAAATGTATTCATGAACAGTGATGTTGCATGCAAGATTTTCGACTGGTTAACTATTTGTGGTGATGCCCTATCAAATATTTTTCACTTGTTCATGCAAATTGCTCGTGGATGTTGCTCACATGAAGACAATCTTGCAAAGAAAACTGGACCCTGCACAAGAAATCAAAAAAAATCATGAATGAAAGTATAGGGGGTTGTAGAATGAGTTGAAGAGGATCGTGGACCAACTTTCTTCTTGGTGGTTGATAGCATGGGAAAAGTATGCATGCACATGAAATAAATTATGAGAAGAGGAAAAATAGAAAATTTGCAAGTCAATGTAGATTGTGAAGATGAGTTGCTTTTGAAGATGTTATAAGAAGATGCATGTATGCATTGAAGGAACCCCTATCTCCCCATTGAAGGATGGTGTTGCTTATTATTACGTCTATGTTCTTCTCATGAATGTTTTAAAATAACCCCACAAGTATAATCAACCAACATGACCACAAAAATCAAAAGAGAATTTCTTGCAATGAGTTTCATTAGGAAACTACCAGCGGCTTCAACATTGAGAGTGGGATGTTGGTTATGTTTAATGGACGAAGACTGGAATTCAATGTAATAGTTTGAATAGAAGTCAACTAGATGCATCCACCAGTCGACCATGCATAAGTATTCGACCACGGTTCGCTCTAGAGCCCAATTTTTTTAGTTGACTTTGTTTCTGGAAAAAGTTGAATAATAATTTCAATTTTGTTTTAATGGTTCATTTATCTCTTACTAAACATAACATTATACCATTTTTGCATGGTTGGTGATGTACATAGCCCCATATTCAAGGAAAAAATTTTCTCCTCTCCAATGATGTTCATAATGTTTTGGCCAACTGATGGATACCTTTTAGAAAAATCGACGTGACGGTTGCCTTTGAAAAGAGGGTAGTGAGTGGAGCAATTCTCACCTGTAAACACATTGTTCTCATTTTCCCATGGACTTTCCCAATGATCATGATTCAGAATAAAGGGATAATGACGAAGAGGAGGAGCTTGATGTAGAGAAGAAATCTCATATTCCAGACATCGAAAAGAAACTAGAGTGGGAGGATGCATACTTTGAATTAAATTTGAATATCCAGGAAGAGCCTGATGATTTCCCATTTCCCAAGAGATGGAATATGAAGGAAAGAAACCACCCAACCTTCAAAATTTGAAGGGCAGAATATAAGAGGTTGTTCAAGTTCTATCCCACATCCTTGGCTTTGTTGACGATTCCTTTGACGATGAACTGATGAGAGATGATTTCATCGATGAAGACATGCCACATGACCGTGTATGTCAATGGTTCCTACTTGATGGTGCATCCTTCAAGCTTAATGGCGCATTGTGTTGGAATTCAAACTTTATGACCTGTTGGAACAATCATCATCTGCAAAAACAAAAGTGCATGGAATTTGAAACAAGGGATTTTTTCATTCGTGTCGGTTGGTTTGCGTGAGAAATATGCATGGTTAACTAGCATGAATTGACTATTGGAATGCAACTTAGTCAATCGTTCTAATGGTCGACCCGGTTGACTAGCGAATTCCCCCTACTGGTCTAAATAAGGATGGTGATCCTCCATTCAATATGCGTCTTTACATGAAAATGGAAATCATAGAGCATAAGGTTCGTAACGATCGTGAACACGGTGGACTAGGGCATGTTTTATTTGGTTGCAGCACCATTTTACTACAACTTCACCTGAGCACTTTTACGAAAAACCCTTGTTCCTGAGCTATCATGGAAGTAGTCAACTAGTAAGAATAAACATCAACTTACATAATTTTTTATAAAGGCAATACAAGTCTATTTGAGAGACATATTAAAGGATGACCAAAAGTGACCAACTTGTTGAAGCAGTCAAGTTGATGTTGACAAGAAACAACTAAGGTTCAATTACATTTGAAATCCACAGAGCTAGTCGACATGCGTTATGTGAAACATCGTGGGAAGGAGAGAGTCATTAATGTTCATTGGCATTCAATGTTGTTGGTCGAATGAATTTGGAAAACTAACCAACTATATTCATGATGATATATCTTTACTTAAGTGTTAATGGATACAATCATACACGTGTGGTTGACATAATGCTCAAGGTTGGACATCTCCATTGAAATAGTTGGTCGCTAGAGTTACTAGTCGAAACCATTTATTATCAAACAGAAATTACTAGAAGTCTTGGTTGAATGAGGCCGACTCGACTGGTGAAGACCGACTACTTAAAGTAAAGAGTTTGGTCAACAAAGAGTTTCTACTACAATGGAGTCTAGAAATTATTGTGGTTAAATAATGGTCAAAGATATAAGAGAAATTGTTGTAAGTGTGGTCGTTGATCATCTAGATCCAAAGGCATTAAAATAATCTTGTAGTGGAGCTATGAGATAGAGAGAATTTAGTCAAGTAAAATTCATTTTATTAATGTATTTTTACACCCATGGAGTCTTATGTATAATAGAATTACATGAAGGATAGTCGAATCGATAGTTGAGTATGAGTCTGTATAGCTTAATTGAGTCCATAGTTAAGAAAGAAAAAAATTAGTGTTGTCGATTGAGTTAGTTGATTGAGTCATGAGTTATGTAAAATCTGAGTTAAAAGTTGAGTATAAAGAAAGGAGGGGTTAAACGTGAGTCTTCAAAGGTAGATAATCCCCTTCGCCAATGTAATCTAAGTCATTTCCTAGCCGACGAGATCGATTTCTTACCGACGTTATTCGACACCCAATTGACAACATTTTGAGTCTATAAAGGTTTGGTACTAGCAAAGAGTCTTTGTATAGTCAAGTCTTACTAATAGTTAGAAGACTCATAATAAATTCCATTGAGTCATGTTTTAGTAAATTCAAGTTGCGTGCATTGAGTCTTATGGTTGAATCGCAGAAGATTCCTCCTTCATGTAATGTAAAATGCAGATTCCATATATTCTCAGAGACCTATAAAAGCATAGCCATGATTGATAAGCAACAAAGAAACAATTTGACTGAGCAAGGAGCATTCAGACATTGGAACATTTTTGTAGCAGTTGATTTGAGCACTTACAAACAACATTGATGATAAGCATTGATCACGAAATTTTTACAACGATTGAAGGCATTCAAGAAAGAAACATTTCATGGAATACACACACACACACACACACACACACACACACACACACCAGAGCTTAAAATACAATAGGATGGCACAAGAATGATTGAACTGATTGAGCCCTTGTTATGAGAGTTGTAGAATCGTTCCCTGGGTTGCGACCTCAAAATCCAAGAGTAGAGAAATGGCAGGTTGGCTAAAGCATGGCACTCCACTGTAGGGTGTTGTGCAAGGGAAAGATGAGCACAAGACAATCCAAGCACTGTTCCAAAGGCATGATGGTGTAACAAGAGAGTCAAGAGGACCATTGTTGGGCAGGGTATCTAAGCGCTCGAGACTCACTGATTTCACATGCACCTGCCAAATTGAAGACGGAGGCTAAAGAGTAACAGGTCACAATAGAACCTTGTATACATGTATCTTCCTATACATCTAGTGGTTGTTGCGACTGAGTTACCTATGCAAACTGGTATGCATGGTTGATGCACAATAAGGATACTTTTGCAGGGGTAGAGACCCATGATGTCTTTGCATACTTGCTCAGGATCATTAAGGATTCCGGTGTGGGGGAGATGTTGGAGGGGCTCTTAGGCCCTTGTAATTGTCATCATACATTATACATTAGCATAAGAATGTATGAATACATGTAATAAAGTGTAATAAAGTAAGTCAATGCACAGAAAGGATAACTCCACCTAACAAATGATTAGTTGAAGAGTGGGTACAACTGCTCTAACCATTTCCCTATTGTATAAATACTCATGAAGATGGAAGAAGAACTTGGTTGGTTAACCTTCCGTAAATTATCTCTCTCTTCTTGAGTATGTGTGTATGTTATTGATGTATTTGACCTAATGTAGTCTCTCTTGAATGCCCGTGTAATCTAGAAGATTACAACATGAGTCTACATTGACCTCAATTGTTATAACTCGCCATAAATCAATTTCTACTAGAGATAAATCCCCAGGGGAATCAAGAGGATCTTGTGGCTTTTGCTATGGTCTTAGTTAGTGAGGTGGAGAAGGTTGAGGCCAAGCATTTTTCCATAATCCTTCCAAGCATTGACTCTCCATAAGTTGATTATTGGGAAATCTTTCAGAAGTAATCTAAGACATTCATGCCTTTCTAAGATTATGTCTATGTAGATTTGGGAGGGGGATGTAGAAGGATCACACTCATAGATGTAGATGAGTTAATGTGCCAGTCATATCATGCAAAGAACAATGCTCAAAATTATCTCTAGGGGCCAAAACATTTTCCATGCCGAAGTGGTTCCTCCAAATAATGATAGATGCATGGGTTCTTACATTGTAATCATATGTGTGGATAAGGAGGGGACTAAAAATGTTTGTGAGCACTCTTTCACTTTCCTTGCAATGACAGAGTTGGAGTCTCTTTGCCACAATTATTTGTTCCCTAATTTTTTAAAGTGGAGCCAATTTTGGAAGAGCCCCAAGAAGGTTTCAACGAATTTCTCAATAAATGATTATGTGAGATCCATCTTATGGCTTAGGCCTCCTCTACCATGCCTAGTAACATCTTCATTAGAGTCGAGTGGCCTTTTGAGGCCTTCAAAGATAAGTTCGAGAAAGCCACAAAAGAGTAAGAAGATTCACTTTGTTCATTTGGAATATTCTTTGCTAAGCTCTAAGAGTTGGAGCTCATGATAAAGAGATTTTTAATTTTAGTTATTGATTTTCATCCTAGCAACATGCTAAGGTTTTTTTAATTCACTTTTTCACTCGGCGCTTATAATGTGCTAAAAACTTCTCCAAGATGGAGAAACTTTCAAATTTCTTTTTATCTTATTTTAGGTCATTAAAAATCTAGGCTTTAATTAACTCGATCATATTAAATACAAATCTTATATATTTTATGTTAGATTATTACAAATTCAAAAAGTCTTATTAAAATTAGATAAAATGAGCCATTTTATCTACCATCTTCTTATTCAGGTAGTAAAATGAGCCATTTTATCTAACATCTTGCTATCGAGGTAGGTGAATTTTGGATTGGTTTCTCCTATTGGGAACTTTAGGTAAATATTCTAATATTTTCCTTATTAGTCATTGCCCTTCAAGCTGCAGGGACTATTAGTAATTGATTTCTTGTTGTCATATTAATTTTTGCACGTAAATCAAGACAATTAAACCATTTTAACCAAACATTCCACGCATTCATACAATTTTTCAACTTCCATTTTATTGTTTATCCTAATTTCTTGTGTTTGAGGTCTTATTTGGCCTCATATCAAGGTGAACGATAAT
>JASDQU010104859.1:101707-121280 GCA_032191745.1 Picea mariana | reverse complement strand
GCAAAAGGATTTCTTCCTCACTTGTGAGGAGGATAATACAATCTATGGGATTGTTTGGATTGGGATACTGTCCCAACTGTGGTGGGGTAGGTTGCATATCATGTTGGGTGTTTATCACACCCTAGTGTGGAATAGGGTTTTGAAGCATAGCTGGGGGTGGTTGTTGCATGTATTTTTGTGGGGCCTGCCAAGGGGCAGGTGGTGCTGGAGGATGTGGTACACTTCCTAACTCTTTCATTCGTTTAAAATCAACAATTTTGGGGCAATGATGAGTATAATGACCGAACTCACCACAAAGATCACAAGGGAAGGTGGTTCTAATATTATTGTTGTTTCTCCCTTGACACCTATTGTTATTTCCCCCTTGGGGGTTCTGATTCCCTTGATTCTGGTTGCCCCCAGTAGGTTGGTTTTGTTGGGGGTGATTCCTTCCTTGACCTGGGTTGCTATTGTTCTTGTTTTTTCCTTTCTTTTCGGCATTATTCAACTGATGGGTCGGATTTTCCATATTCAACTGTTCAAAATTTTGATATTGTTGAAGGGGAGAGGGTTGAACAAAATTCACCCCAGCGTGAGGGTGCAGGGGAGCCATGGACTATGGAGGACCAGGGAATGGAAAGTACGGATTCTATGGGGGTAATGATCCGTAAGGTACATAGGAAGGCATGGCTCTTTCGCTAGTACTTAGAGTATAAGCTGCAGTAGAGGGAGTACCGGAACTTGTTTGGATAGGTGGGTGTATTGTAGGTGCCTGCGATGGCCCACTGATAGGTGGAGGAAGAGCAACAGGGTATGGTTGTTGATAAGGGGGTGGAGGGTAATAAGAGGTTCCCTCATATGCCGACAGATATTGAGGTGTGCCATACATTGGTGGTTGTTGGGGTTGTGGACTGTGGTGCATGGTATTACCAATCAATCCATCTACTGAGTGAGACATCCTGGGTTTGTCTTGGTTGAATGGCACGGGTTTTGGGAGATCAGGAAGTACTATGTACAAGTACCCTGATTGGGAATAGATGAGGTCATATTGTTGAGCCTTACTGATGGCTTCTTCTTCTGATTGAGGGAAGGTGGAAGCTACATCTTTACCGAGGAGAGAGACAAGTGATCTGAGAAACCAGTCAAGACATTGTTGTTTGGTGGTTTCGGCTTTGCACAAACTATGTTGTCTATGCCACTCGTGAATGTGATCAACGATATGTGTGGCTGAGGTTTGTTTAAAATTAGAGACTAGTTCAAGACCATTGTCATGGCGGATTGGTAATTAGAAGAAGGTAAAAAATGCTTTGGCCAAGGACTCGAAAGTCACATGGGACCCCGATTTTTTGTCTACATACCATTTGGTTGATGGGCCAGTGAGCGTGCATTGAAATAATCGTAGTCAGATGGAATCATCCATAATGCTATTGGAAGAGCACCATAGCTGGAAAGTCATGACATGGTTGGCAGGGTCATCCCCTGCCTTTCCTTCAAACTCGGGGATGTCTGAAGGCAGTTTGGTAGGCATTGCAGGCCATGTGGGGTCATGCAATATAGGATCATTTGTGAGTTTGCTTAAATCTGGTATGTTAAGAGAGGCCAAATATGGCATCTATAGTGGTGGTGGAGGATTAGTTCCAGCCATGGTGTGAGTGGTTTGTGAACCTAACCCTTGAGGGGGACTAGGTGGGTTGTTACTTCCCCCTTGAGAGGAAGTTGGCCCCCCTCTTTGGTGTAAAGGAGAGCGAGTGGACGGTGGACCTTGGGAAGTGGACCCATGTAAGGTGGAACCAAGAAAAGATGATCCTAAAACAATGGCACTTACAGGAGTGTGAGATGGTGGGGCCGATGAGTTGGCAAGACTAGTAACTCCCCCTAAAATAGGAGGGAGGTTTAGCAAGCGTCTGGAATGACGGGGGTTCTATGGGTCCCCTATGATGTCCAACTAGCTGAGTGGATGTGTGCGAATTTTGGTGAGAGTAATAAATAAACAAGAGCCTTTTGTTGCAATTTTTAAACTTCACACAATATATATCTAAATGAAAATGTAATCATAAGTGCATCATACATACAATATTTTGAAAAAGAATCATATATGTGGATAAGTGAGTTTTGTCTGCATGGGGGATCAAAGAAAACAAATGCTCATGTCCTAAAAGACGTAACGTCCTTCCTCTCCAATAGCACTGGACCTTCCAATAGTACTCAAAAGTGGGGTTTGAAGTCACCGGAAGAGAAACTAGTGAAGGATGAAGTAATCAGTTATAATGAGGGGTAAAGGGGGCATATCCCAAAAGAGATGGTGATATTTCCCAATAGACACAAAATCCGATCAAGATGCAATTTCATCCCACAATTGCCACCTGGGTAGATGTCCTAAAATTTGGTCACTAGGTACCTTGGTCAAAGTGCGACATTTAGATTTTTGGCCTAAGAAATGGGTCACGGGCTAGTTCCCATCCAAGAGGTGGGTGCCTCAAGGGGGGATGCACAGAACAACCGGACCTCAGCCTTCAACCCTTCATGGGTATCTACCTGCCTTATGGAGTTAGGAACACTTGACTTGGAGGATTTTCAGTTCCCTATTTGACAACTTCTATTGTTTTGACAATGTGAGAACCAGATAACGGGGAGTTATTTAGATGCCTATCCCCGAAATCCTACCTAGGCTAAAAAAATTCTTTTGGCACCTCCTGTGGAGGAAAACTTAGTGAGTTTTTAGAAAAATTTTAGATGTGGTTTGTTTGAGAGATTGGGGGTGTGATACAATCTCGTTGAAATTAAATGGCAGTGGATAGTTTCATCAAGAAAAGGGCGGGGTGTTTCAGAATCCCTTTGGAGGAAACTTACTTTGACCTCCATGTTTCGAGATGAAAACTATGTGAGTGATAAGTGACTTTTGTGTGTGAATGAGTGAAACTGTGCCGATGTTTTAATGAATTAGGTGTCACCTTGCTGCATGTGGACTTTGCTTGGTCTTTACAAGTGTTGATTACCTAATTAACTAAATGCCTTTGGTAAAACCTTGCATAATTCAAAAGTCCCTAGGAAACTAGCATGTGGACATGTGGGTCCTTTACTATTCCTTTAACTCCCTATTGTGATTTAATCTAAGAAAGCTTTGAAACTATCCTAGATTGTGATCATGAGGGCATGTATGGGTCTGTTACAAAACCTTTAAACTTCCCTAGTGATTTAATCTAAGAAAGTAAATTTCAACACTATCCTACCTTTGTAGCATGTGAGCATGTATGGGCCCATTACAATCTTGAGATGTGTTTGAAAAATAATCTAAGAGGAGTCCCGAGGGGGTTGTTGTCCTCTCCTAAAGGTTTTAGCCTTTTTAAGAGAGATGAAATTGTTCTACAATCTTTTTCTGATTCTCAAGGTCGTTTGGAAGCACGAGAGAAGAGCATACTAAGCGATTGTTATCCAGCTTCTAGTCCCAATGCAAGTTTTATGTGATTACAAATGATTCCAACTTATACTTTTAGTCAAAGCAAGCCATCCATGTGGCAAAATAAAAGAAAAAGAGGAAATAATGATTTTAAACACCCTAAGTGTCTATGTGTTTTGACTAATCCCTTTATATGAAGAGGGAACTAAGTGTGGTGCAGATTACAACATGCATGAAATCATTTTTAAGAAGGTGAGGGGCCTTCCCCAAATCACAAACAAGCTTACAATGTGTATTTTTCTGCACAGGTGTGTGGGTCTTAGAGTAGATAGAGGTGCACTGAGTGCCTATGCGCAAACTGAAACAGTCTTTTGGGCACAGGTGCCCAGACCAACACTGTGATTTTGGCGCACGTGCGCACGATGCGCGTCTGTGGGCCAAAAAACCTGTGCACAACTGACACATGGCTATGAAGAAAATTCTGGATGGAATTCTCTCAATTCAACTTTGAATTGGATATTTTACAGGTCGGCTTGGGCCGGTTAAGGTACCCACAGGTTAAATAAACCAAAAGAAAAGCTATAAAAACCCAAATGGGGTAGGAAATTGATACCTTTCCCCAGCGGAGTCGTCAATCTGTTGCGCCTCTTTTGTCACCTAAATGAGAAAAACGAAGGTGTTTACAAGCTTAGTTGGGTTAGCTAAGAAAGACAACTGTAAAGGAAAAGGGTTAGAGAAAGAAACGTAAAAGAACAAGCTAATAATTAAACTAAGAAATAAAAGAACAACTTAACTATTGAGCATAAGGACAAAAGAAAAAAAAACCAATAAGATTCATGTCACCAATGGCAAGGATTATATTAGTGAAAGAAAACACTAAGAAGAAAGAGGACTTTGGGTCCTTTATTCCTCCAAGGGAGGCTCTTGGACCCCAACAACTAAGTTCTTCTTACAACTTTGAATGAAATTGTGAAAGAATCTGAAGCTAATCCACTCAAGAGGTGAGATGAATTGCCCAATGTAATGGTGCTAGTATACTCTTGATGAAAAAAGAGGATTCCCCAACAGAATAGCAGCAACATAACCTTGCAAATGAATTCCTTGAAAATGAAGTGCACCCATGGCTTTGTTTTATAGCACCACTTTGAGTTATTGTGCAACCAACATATAATGTGAAAAGAGGCTATTTAGGGCATTTTTAGGTCTTTGGCCAGCCACCCATTCGGATTCAGCTGAGATTTGGGTGTCAAATCAACTTGGAAGCTGAACCAAAAGTGGGTGGGAGGCTGACCAATCTCATAAATGCGTCGTTCTCAGATGTGCGCGACTTTTAGCGACCACAGTCGCACATCGTGTGCATGTGTGCTTTTAGTGCGTTTCTGGATTGCGCATGTGCGTGCGCGCCCTGTGTAGTCATAGCGCACCTTAATTTTATCACTGATTGTATAGTTTTGGACCTTTTGGAAATGCTTTTGTGGCAATTTTGGCCCATGGGTGACCTCATAACTATTTGACGATGTTGGATTTTTGTAACCATTTGCGGATGAAATTTCAGTGATAACAAGAAGTATGTGACCAAAATGGTGGAGGAACCCACAAATAATGTAGGAAGAGCGACCTTTAGGAAGTGTCAAGAAAAGGCCAAGAGAATCATCTTTGACTCAGTCAAAGACAATATAATTCCTGCAATGACTTTGTTAATGACTTCCAAGGACTGTATGGATACCTTGGTGAATATGAATGAGAAACAGGCTCCAAGTCATAAGAGGACACTTAAGAACAAGCTTAAGTATTTGAAGATAGAGAAAGGTGAATCAATGGCATCTTTTTATTCTAGGATAGCCTAGATCAAAGATCAACTTTTGGTAATAAGGGTGATAGTGGACAATGATGATTTAGTGCAGGCTATTTTTTACAGTATTCCTTCTTCATGGGAGACCTTTTTATCCATTGTAAGCGGGAGAGAGATCCAACCCACGTTTGAGATGTTATGGCATGATTCCCTCCAGGAGGAGAGTCACATAGATACCAGGAGTGAGCCAATGAAATAAGAGCACTCAACTTTAGCATCAAGATTCAAGGGAAAGAAGAATGGAACTTTCCAGAAAGGCTCTCAGAGGAAGCCAAACACCAAAGGTACATTCAAAGGCAAGAATATTGATACATCTAAGATTAAATGCTTTAATTGTAATAAGTTGGGTCATTTTTCTAAAGATTGGTGGTTTAGAAAGAAATATCCTAGGAAAGAGAAACATCATGGCTCAATTGGTGAGGATGATGAATCCAAAAGAGATCAGAAAAGTCCTTCTATTGAGAAAGATAATAGAAAAGAATATTACTTGGTTTATGCYTTATCCAGTTCAGTTTTCACAGGGTCGAAAACTTGGTTAGTAGACAATGGTGCATCAAAGCACATGACAGGGTACAAGTATATCCTCTCAGATTTTGAGATAAAATCTTTTGCAGAGCAGATCGAGCTTGGKGATGAAAAATGTTACAAGATAGAGGGAGTAGGCTCTATCTCCTTCAGATTAGAATCTGGGGATATACTTCATGTTGATGAAGTATTATATGTTCCAAGGCTCAAGAAGAATATACTATCAATTGCAACCCTTGAGGAAAAGGGATATTGGGTGATATTCAAGAACAGGAAGGCACTACTATGGGCTAAAGATAGCCACTTAAGTACATCAGAACCCATTGCAACTCGCAGTGGAGGACTGTATGTCATGTCAGGACAGTGAGTTCAGGCATTGGCTCATGATTCAAATAGCTCGAATGAGTTGTGGCACAGAAGACTTGGACATATTCATTACAAATCTCTTCCAGATATACCGAACATGGTATGTGGCATGCTCTCTATTTCTCTTTGTAAAAATGAAATTTGTAAGGGGTGCATGCTAGGTAAAAATATAAAGAAAGCATTTCCTAGTAGTGATAATAGAGCTCAGGGCATCTTAGATCTGGTTCATTCTGATGTATTTGGTCCCATGCCATCTCCCTCTCTCAGTGGTTGTTTGTATTATGTCATTTTTATTGATGATTACTCAAGGTAATGTTAGATATATTTCCTTAAAGCTAAAAGTGACACATTTGATAAATTCAAAGAGTATAAAGCCTTTATTGAAAAGCAGACAAGGAAACACATCAGAATGCTTATAACAGATAATGGATGAGAGTTTGAATCTCTTCAGTTTGAGGATTTATGCAAGTCAACAGGAATCAACAGACAGTTGACTGTGCCATATAAAACTCAACAAAATGGATTTGATGAGAGGAAAAACAAGACAATTTGTGAGGCAGCGAAAGCAATGATGTTTGACCAGGATCTACCAAATTATTTATGGGAAGAAGCTACCTCCATTGTCATGTATATTCAGAATAGGTATCCACATGCTATCTTGAAGGAAAAGACTCCTGAAGAGGTATTCTCAGGGATCAAACCTTAATTAGGGAATCTAAGGATATTTGGATGTCCTGTGTATATTCATGTCCCTAAGGAAAAGAGGACAAATATGGAACCCTTAGGCAAGAAAGGGGTTTTCTGGGGTACAGTGAGAACTTCGAGGCTTAAAGGATTTATGTACCAGGTCAGAGGAAAATAGAGGTAAGAAAAGATGTGACTTTCCATGAGGAATTCACATTTAAGAAATCGAGAGAGCTTCAACAAGAATCAGAAGTAGTTCAGCCAGCTTCACCCTCTTCTGAAAATGAAGAGTCAAATGATCAGAGGGAGGAACCTCATGAAGGGCCAAGTAATGAGCCCCTAGAACCTGCTGGAGTGTTAGAAATAACTCTTGAATAACCTCCAGCCAAAAGAAAGCCAGGGTGGCTTAAAGAAATAGTGCAGGAAGAAGAAAGGATAGTTTCTCCCAAAGGAACTTTCAGGGAAGGGAAGAGGCCTGATAGGTTTGGAGGCTATGTTTCATTGATGAGAAACATTAGTGATGCTGAACCTTACTTGTCTGAAGAAGAAGATAAATTACAAGTATGGAAGGATGACATGCTTGAGGAATACAGGTCTATTATAAAGAACAATGTTTGGGACATTGTGCCATGGCCAAAAGACAAATCAATGGTTTCTTCCAAATGGATCTATAAGATAAAACATGCAGCTGATGGAAGTGTGGAAAAGTTCAAAGAAATATTTGTAGCAAGAGGTTGCACTCAGAAAGAAGGAATCGACTGCGAAGAGACTTTTTCCCATGTAGCCAGGTATACCTCCATTCGAGCTATTATTTCTTTAGCTTACGTTCTTGGTTCGAAGCTACATTAGATGGATGTAAAAACAACATTCTTGAATGGAAAGATTGAACATGAGGTCTTTGTGGAACAACCAGATGGTTTTKTACTTCATAACAAAGGCATTCATGTATGCAAGCTAAGAAAGGCCTTCTATGGTCTTAATCATACTCCCAGAGTTTGSTATGATAGGATTGATGGCTTTCTTAAAATCCTAGGATTTAAGAAAAGTGATGTTGATGCAAATATGTACTTCAAGGTAAGAGGTAACCAACCTGTTATACTAATCCTATATGTTGATGATCTCTTTCTAATAGARGATGAAGGTATAATAGCCCGGTGTAAGAGGGAGCTAACCTCAGAATCTGAGATGAAATACTTAGGCTTGATGCATTACTTCCTAGGATTGGAAGTGTGGTAAAGACAGGGCAAGATATTTCTGGCACGAGGAAAATACACAGTGGATGTACTAAAGATTTTTGGTATGATGGATTGCAAATCCATGTCTACTCCAATGGTTACCAACCTGAGGAAGTTGCATGATTCTGATACATGTTCATATTTGTGGATCCCACCATGTATATGAAACTGATTGGATCGTTGATGTACATGATCCACACTAGGCTAGATATATGCTATGCAGTGATTGCAATGAGTCAGTTCATGACTGAACTGAAACAAAGACACTGGGTGGCAGCAAAGAACATATTGAGATATCTGAGAGGGACCATTACTTATGTTTTGAGATATACATCCAGTGGTGGTGTATTTATGCATGGGTATGTAGATGTTGGCTGGGTAGGAAGCCCAATGGATCAGAAAAGTACTTCCGGATACTACTTCAGTTTAGGATCTACTATTATCTCTTGGTCAAGACAAAAGAAGGGATCCATTGCATAGAGTACAATAGAGGATGAGTACATTGTAGCAAGTGATGCTGGCAAGGAAGCAGTATGGCTGAAAAAATTGGTTTCTGGATTGTTTGGTGACAAGCTCGAGGCGACGGTGGTTCATTGTGATAATCAAAGTTGCATAAAATTGACAAAGAACCCATTATTTCATGACAGGTCAAAACATATTGACATGAGGTACCACAACATTTGAGACTTGGTCCAGAGAAAAAATGTAAAGTTACAGTACATAGCCATGAGTGAGAAGGTAGCTGATATCCTGACCAAGCCTCTGATCTCGACACAGTTTGTGCAACTGAGAGGAAAGCTTGGTGTGGCTGAGAATGACTCCCTCGCTGATAGGGAGTGTTAAATTTGGTAGCATCGAAAATCATTCTCTAATGAAAGGCCATATGGGCACCCTGAGGCTATCCAGGGATATTTGAAGAATCAATCAGTCTTGTGAGGTATTGACAAAATCCAGGGGGAACGTACAACCTCTGTGAGTCAAAACAAAAGTCAATATGAATGAGATGCTATGTGAGTCTAATGCAAAAGTCAGGGGGAATGTAAAACCTCTATGGGCATAGACAGTCTAGTGAAAAATTTAGGGGGAATGTATAACCTCTGTGAGCATAGACAGACTAGTGCAAAATTCAGGGGGAACATACAACCTCTGTGAGCGTACTCAAACCTTATGAGCCATGAGAAAAAGTCAAGGTATCTAGCAAAAGTTAGGTTGAATATAAAATTCCTATGAGCTAGAAACAAATGATGTTCCTAATATTGCAAATGATATAAATGAATTGATCTAGTGCATTGGCACATGTAACATTATCCACCATGAAGAGAGTTTTGAATTGCCTTGTAAAGAGTTGAGTTGTAACTGAAGTCTCATGACTAGTTTTATTTTAGAACTAAAAGTGTAATGTTGAGTTGTAATTGAAGTCTTAAGTCTAGTTCTATTTTAGAACTAAAGTGTAATGTTGAGTTGCAACTAAAGTCTCAAGTCTAGTTCTATTTTAGAACTAAAGTGTAATGTTGAGTTGCAACTAAAGTCTTAATTCTATTTCTATTTCAGAACTAAAGTGTAATGTTGAGTTGCAACTAAAGTCTTAAGTATAGTTCTATTTTCAAACTAAAGTATAATATTGAGTTGTATCTAGTCTGAAGTCTAGTTCTAAGTTCAAACTAAAGTATGAAGTTGAGTTATTATTAACTCATGAAAACATGTTACTATTTCAAGCCTCTCCTCTTCCCCTCTTTAGCCTATATAAGAAGAGGTAGAACCCTCTCTTCAACACAATTTTGAGATGCAGGTTAAGGGTGAAGCAATAGAGGCACCCATAAGTGATAAAGAGGCAAAATACCAAAGAAACATATCAGTGTTGTATATCAACAATAGAGGAAACATATCAGAGGTGTATTTCAGCAAGTTCTTTTAGGTCTTTGTTAGGTTAGAGTCATCTTAGAAAGATCTTTAAGAGAAGAACATTCATGGTGGATATTTGTAAGTGATCTTACATTATTAATGCAATAAACAAATATCATTTGCTAGGGTTTTTCTCCTTGTATAGGGTTTCCCCAGGGTATATGTGTTGTTGATGTGCATGCTTACTTATCTACATAGTTATTTCTATTTGATTATGATATGGTATAGTTGAAGTGCATTAAGTTGGAATCAAAGTGTTGAAGAAAATAAAAGAATTAATCTGCATAATAAATCAAGCTCAAAATTTAACAACACTTACGAGTAGAGAAGGACCTCTACTTGAGTGCTTGGATCACAAAGGATTGTGATTCAAGAGGATGAAGGACATGGGAAGAGATATGTTGAGAGATTTGAGATAGAGTATTATATCATGAAGAACTATGATTCAATATATTGGATAGGTGGAGAAGGGATTCTATCTAGAGATCACGTCAAGAAGAAAAGAGAACAAAGGCAACGCAGGTGGGTTTCAGAAACAGGAATTGATAGGAGAGTGTTGCATCATATTGAGCTTGTTGTACACCCTTTTCCTACATGTACACAGGTTTTAGTGGAGACATTCATTTACATATGTGGGTTTAATGAAGGAAATAAATACACACCTCAAGAAGTGTCCAGTTATAGTTTGTACAAGAGATCATACTTTTCCAGGTTTTTCTACAGTTGTATTTATCTCAGTGGGCCATTATACATGTTATAGGAGACCTAATTGTAGCATAATAAAATAATTCTCAACATTGTTTATCCCTTTGTGGTTTTTCTAGGGGTATCTACCAAAAAATATTGTTTTTTATGTGTGCTTGATTTGGTTTCATTGTTTAGGCTTCTGTGGCATGTTTAGCTGATTACTTAGTAGTTCTTTAATTCAATAAGTGATTTATTTGGAATTAACTGCTAGTTGCTAGGGAGGAGAAATTTCAATGTGATATCAGAGCATACCAAGGGTTGAATCCATGAAAATAAATAGTAACGAGTCAATCGATTGTGAATGTAAGTCAATTACATAATTGAGTCAGTTGAAAACATTGGCATGGGTTGATCGACCAAGGTAGTTGTGATAGTTGCAACTAACTTCCACTAATACAAATGTATAAATTCATGTGAACCCATGATGTATTTGGTGGTAACTTATATTATATAATAATAGACTAATTTGTGTTGGTTACGCTAGTACTTTTCTCCTCTTTTTCCTTCTATGTATGGATGCTTGTATATTACTTGTAGAATTCTCGTTGTATATTATAATTGTGTAACTACATTGTTGGTAACCTATATTACGTAATCCCATGGATTAAAATATTGGTTCCATTATTTGTAGTACATGATCCAAGATTATATCTTAGTTTCATGCATGCATATATGGTAAGTGTGGGAAATATTCATGAGCGTTGGTAGAGTAAGTTGGAAAATTACTTGAAAAACTATGCTATAAGAAACCAACTAAGACTTGTATAGGAAAGGGTAAACTTTTTTAATGAAGATCATGATAAGTTACTATAAGAAACACTTGAGGAGACAAATAAATACATTGATAAAGTTACACATGAATAACAAAACAAAGGTTGATGAATTGCGTTGGCGTGTGGTTATAAGACCCTAGGTTCAAGTTATTTAACCAACAAAAACACTTTAGATATCAGCCCTTTTAGAATTGCTTGCATGCAATTGAAGCCTCACCAGAGGCATCTACTTGGGAAAGAGGGTAAAATCATGAAGATGGGTAACACTTTTGCCTATTTTATGATAGAAAAAACTCTATTTTCACAAGTTCTTCAACTTCCAACATACAAAAGTTTTTTTTTAATTTAGAATTTCACTTTACAGTAAAAACAAAACTTATGAATATTTTTGTTATTTTTCCAATGACTATTTTTCAATTTTTTTTTACTAACATTTGATATGTCAATTTGACAATTGTTTAACAGTATGTTCCTTAAACATGAAAGGAATGATAATGAGTTATTTTTTCCCAAAAAAATGTATCTATTATTAAAATTATGTTTTTAAGAAACGAAATATACTTCAACAATCTACAGAGACTCTATTTTATTATGACTATAATTTTGAATCTAACGGATGAATATTATAATTTCTAGAATTTTTTGAAGTTGACCACGCTGAAAACGTTGCATATTTTAAACACATGTTTTCCTATACCTTGTATCTATCTTAATTTTTACTTAAAAGTAAAATCTAAAAATACCCTTTTGAAGATAACAGTTTAAGGATTATGAATATCAATTTTCCATAATTTTTCACTGTGTATTTTTAGAGATATGGATTTTTCATTTCACCGAATCATAATCTCACCTAAAAATATTATGTAGTGATTTTTTTTAAAAATTAAATAAAATTAGATAAAAACAATGAAAATGAAAAAAATTATATCCAATGAAAATAGATTCAATTTTAAAAATGTTGGTATCAATTCTGAAACTAAATTCTGAGTATTTGTAGTAGTCTGCTACCTCGAAAGATCAAGTAAGATGGAGAGAATTTGCAGTTTCCTGCAAACAATCCCATTTTCAGTTTTTTGGCCGAAATATTCTTTCGGTCAAAACCTAGTTTTTAACGGAATCCGTTAAAAATAAATGTTTCAGCTGAAAATTCTTTCGACCGAAATATGCTTACCACAGGAAAATATTTCATCCAAAAAAAATTCTACATGAATTTCAAGGGTGCCGTTCAATTTGACGTCCAAATTTTCAGCCGAAACAATTCCTAGCAAAAAAATTTCGGCCAAAAAATTGCCGCTAGGAATTTTTGAGACCCGATTGTCATGAAAGTGTTAGCCACCTTCATGATTTTACCCAACAGTGATCCAAAATGGATCCAGGAAGGAGAAAATTTCAAATCTCTTGGAATCAAATGAAACTAGGACCA
Organism: Picea mariana; assembly: GCA_032191745.1. Classification (NCBI taxonomy): domain Eukaryota; kingdom Viridiplantae; phylum Streptophyta; class Pinopsida; order Pinales; family Pinaceae; genus Picea; species Picea mariana. Next base: position 108,397 of record JASDQU010104859.1, on the reverse strand, counting down.
TCACATAGGGCTCGTCGTGCTTATTTCGACAATATGTTTTTTTTTTTTAAATGGACACTGTATGTCGAAGTTATCGTGATCTAAACATTTTCCCAAAGAGATAAAAAAAAGTCAAAGTCAATAATCAGAGGCCGTACTAAGGAAATCAATAGTACGTCAACATGACAGGGAAGATGACACTAGCCTGATGTCATGATGAAATCATCATGGTGACATGGAAGCACCAAGACGTGAAACATGTTAGATATTTTTGGCATTTTTGGGTGTCGATGTGGCAGATGACTGGACTATACATATGCTGACATGGCAATCGATAAATTGATGTGGCGGGCTCAGGTTGTGACAAATGGAAGGGTATGGATAATAGTGGCAGTGATGTGGGAATACGTTGTGTACGATGCTAACTCGACAAGCTGATTGTGTGTTGACTGTGTGTTCGGTTGGAAATCATAGGCTGACACGTGGCCTAATCACAGGGTGCCATGTGGCACCCTAGATGAGGCCAATAACACCTGGTCAAAAATGTTTTTGTACTCTGACAGAGTCAAACTTATTACCTCTTGGTACACTAAAGGCTTAACATCAACGTGATAGTCACCTGGTCTATCTTGCTCCTATTTAAACCATATGACACACATTTATTTTAATCTTGATATGCACTAGATTTGGGGGATAAGTGCCTGGTCAACAAGGCTAGCCCATGGACCAAGGAGTGGACCATATGCTAAGGATTGGGGGCTCCACTCGAGCACATCGCCATATAGCTTAGCACACGACCAAGGGAAGAGGACCAGGCATAGGACTAGGGTGCCAAGGCCTAACACTTGAAAACATGGACCACCCATATGACTTGGATCCTAGAGATAGAGGGGTGTGTGCCCATATTTGGCCAAAATGTGGGTTTTAAACTATTTAAACTGGATTTTGTTGATTTTTAGCCTAATTTTAACGGGGATTTTCCCATTATTCGATTATTTGGAGCCCTTTTTGAGGACATACCTTGGGAGAAAGTTGGGATAGGATCCCCCAACTAAAATACTATATAAAAAATAGTTTTTTGAAAGTCCAAAGAGGTTCAGATACAACAGAATGATGAATAATTGTGAATATTAAGTGATTTTTATGCAGGGAAGCCATTGAGGAATCGAACTTTGGAGGCCATCTTCAGGAGCTATGCTCAGCCTTTTTCAGTGCTGTCAGTTGTGTTGGATTCTTGAGATCAAGAAGAATGTAACCAAACTAGTTTGTAATCCATTTTATTTACTTATGATGTAATTTTAAAGCATTGAATATTAATAAGAAAGCCTCTCCCATTGACACAAAGGCTTGGAGACGTAGGAAACTTTGTCGAAATCCATTAACAATATTAACGTTATGGTTTGATGTTCTTAGTGATTATTTTCTGTTATGCATTATTTATGATGGATGAAACATTATTTCATTAAATCTTATTCTTCTCTTCAATTTCTCAATGGTAAATCAACTCATGCATAAACTTAACCATAGTCTTTAAAAGATCAATTTCAGATCAAGTGGTATGAGAGTTGGTTGAGAGTTGGTTGTTTGAGTTTTCATGATTACCACGGAAAAGCTAAGTCATGGAGAATGAGATCTTGTAGAATAAGATCCTGAGATTGGATAAAGAAAGAGGACATCTCAACGTGATAAGATGGCATCAGAAGAAGGAATTTCTCAAAACGAAAGAGAGTTTCAAAAAAATTTCTTTGCAATGTCAGAGATGGTAAAAGTTTTGTATGATGATTACTTGGAACGAAAGGGACCAATTCAAAGGGAATATTCAAAGCAAGCCAAAAGTGAATAAGGAGAGGACCCTCCAAAATCTCCTCCTTCACCTCGTTCATCTCCATCTTCTTCTTCTTCAAGTAGAAGTTTGAATACTACTTCTGCAAGAAAAAATTCTCATAAACATAAGCATGATATGCCATTACTTAAACTTGATGTAAAATTTGTTTTTCCTATGTATGATGGCGAAGCTAATGCTAAGAAACTTGATAACTGGGTTAGACAGATGGAGGTATATTGTAATGTGTAGAAAATCAAAGATGAGGCAAACGAAATCAAATTGGCATTGCTTTGTCTTGAAGGCACAACTCTCATCTGGTGGCAAAGTAAAATGCAACATGGAACTCAACAAGTTGGTAAGATTTTTCCATCATGGCATGATTTTATTTCCACACTAAAAAAACAGTTCTACCCATTGGGATATCAAGAAAAGGATTTAATTGAATGGAAAAGTATTAAGTTAAGAAAAGGACAATCAGTGCAGGAATACACAGATGAATTTCATAAGATGGATTTGATGTTATATGGTCCATTGACTACACAAGAAACTATAACAAAGAATATAGGAGGTTTGCCTCATATTCGTAATATTTTATTTATGTTTGGACCTAATAATATTGATAAGGTTTTTGTTCAAGCAACATATATTGAAACAGGAAAAACTGGAGTTAGTGTATCAGGGGAATCATCTTCAACTAAAAAAGGAAAAGGCAAAGGAAATGGGAAGAAATAAAATTAAGTGACAATGAAGGAAGAGAAGGTCTATTGAAAGAATTGCAAGAAAGAAGGGCATGATGATGAGTATTGCTGGAAATTGCACCTAGAGAAGAGACCAATGTGGTTCAAAGAGAGGAAAGGGAGGAAAACATTTGCAACATCAACATTACCAACAGACTTGGGATCATATTCCAGGGATGAGTCTAAGATTACATTAGTTGGTTTGGCAGGTAAAATTGGTGATGGGTTTGATTCAAGAACTAAATTGTTTCATATAAGGTTCATAATGAAACATACTAAGATCGATACACTGATAGATAGTGGATCTCAATATAACTTAATTTCAAAAGAAGTGGTTAAGAAATTGGGATTAAACACTAAGATGCATCACAAACCCTATTCACTAAATTGGATAATCAAAGATCACAAATTACCCATAAAAAAGCAATGTATCGTAAAATTTGCAATTACATATAAGTATGTGGATAAAGTAATATGTGATGCGGTGTCACTAGAAACATGTGGAATGGTCTTACGAAGCCCTTATTTATATGATCATAAAGAAATCTTCTACAGGGAACAAAATCAATATCACTCATTTAAAAAGGGAACTAAATATGGTGTACATGCTCATCATATAAAAGGAAATCAATCTCTTCTAACAATGGAACAATTAAAGAAGGCATCTTATGCAAGAAATACACCTATAATTGTGCCAAGTAAAGTAGTTGATCTTAAGCATGAACATGATATGGTTGTAGGATGGGAGTTCAATCATACTTTTCTTCAAGATAAGTTAATGTCCTACAAGCCCATCAAACATACTGGTTCATTTTCAGTAATATTTATGAAATTATCGCTGCGAATGTTTTCTACATGGATGGTACCAGATTCAGTAATATGTGAACGAGGTCAAATGGATAACAATATGCTTTCAGTTGTCATGGTTATTATGCAATTGATTATTATGTGACAGCTTCATAGGACAGAGTTTCAAGAAAAAGGATAAGTGGGGAGGCCTATCCCACACTTGATGTCTAGTTAATATCCTTTTGGAGGACTAAAAGGTCTTAGTGGGTAAGAATGATCCTAAATGGATATAGGAAGGCAAAAATTTCAAAGTTATGGGAATAAAACAAAACTATCTCCATTGCATAGGGATCGTTGCTCCAATTCCAGTAGTATGTCATTTTTCGAAAATGGACACCATATGGAGAATTTATCACGATATGAACATTTTCAAAGGTCATACTGAAGAAGGTCAATAATACATCAACATGACAGGGAAGATGAAGTCAACATGACATCAACATGTTGATGTGGTAACACTAGGAGGTGACACATGTCATGAACTTTTTATGTTTTTGGGCATTGATGTGGTGGATGATTAGACTGTACGGACACTGATGTGGAAGACTGTACAGGGACATGGAAGGCTCAAGTCATTACACGTGGCAAGGTATGGATGAAAAGTGGCAGTGACGTGGAAATATATGGGTTTGATACGTGGCATATGATGTTGACTCGGTAGTCTGAGAATGTGTTGACTGTGCACTGACTATGTGTACACTAGAAAATCATAATGTGACACGTGGCCCAATCATAGGGTTCCACATGGCACCACAGATGAAGCCAATAAGGCCTGGTGAAAACATTGTTTGCACTCCGACAGATTCGAATTCATGACCTTTGGGAACATTAAAGGCCTAACATCCACGTGCTAGCTATCTAGGATGCTTTTCTCCTTATTAAACCATATGACACACATTTATTTTAAAGTTGATATGCGTGTGAATTGGGGGATAATAGCCCAGTCGACAGGGCTAGTCCTTTGACCAAGGTGTTGGACCATAGGATAAGGACCGAGGGCTCCACTCACATTTCCATATGGCTTAGCACACGACCAAGTGTAGAGGACCACGTAGAGGAGTAGGGCGCCAACACCTAGCACTTGGACACATGGACCAACCATATGACCTAGAGCCCAGAGACAGAGGGGATTGCACCCATATTTGGCCAAAATGTGGGTTTTAAACTATGTAAAGTGGATTTTGTTGATTTTCAGCTTGATTTTAATGGGATTTTTCTCATCGTTGGAGGATCTGGAGCCCTTTTTGAGGCCAGATCTTGGGAGGAAGTTGGGATAGGATCCCCAATTGAAATCCTATATAAACCAGAGGTTTTTGACTGTCCAAAGAGGTTCAGATACAGAAAAATGATTAATAATTGTGAATCTTAAGCCATTTTTATTCAGGGAATCCATTGAGGAAGCGAACTTTGGAGTCCGTTTCCTGGAGCTACGATCAACCCTTTTAAGTGTAGTTAGTTGTGTTGGATTATTGAGGTTGAGAAGAACATAACTAGGCCAATTTGTAATCCATTTAATGTACTTCTGATGTACTTTTGAAGAATAGAATATTAATAATAAACCCCCCCCCACTCAGACAAAGGTCCATAGACGTAGGCAAATTTGTCAAACTCCATTAACAATCTTGGTGTTATGGTTTTATGTTCTTAGTGCTTATTTTACTTTTACATTATTTATGATGGATACAACATATTTTCATTTTAAATCTTCTTMTTCTCTTCAATTTCTCAATRGTAAATCAACACATGCATAAAATTAACCATAGCCTTTAAAAGATAAATTTTGAATCATACAGAAACCAAGTTTATGCAGGGATGAGGGGATGTGAGGCTATCAAAATAACCATTAATACTTATTCACCTTATGTGAATTATCCTTAATTAACATCCTTTTATTAGTCAACAAAACCTATGTGCGGCTTCCACTAACTAATATTTAATTACTTTTACCATAAGAGTTGTGTGACATTAACCCATATAATATTCATTCAGTTCCCTAAACCGTAGTGTGCATAAACAATATAACATAGATCATGATGTAACCAACACACTGAATCATTCATTATTATTGCATATCAAACATATGTTAAATTGATATATACTAATCATGCATAGACATAACATCCACGAATAATCACATCAAAAAACACATTAGAGACATGATTTTAATGTGGTTCACCCAATCCTTGAGATATTTCCACAACGAATGGATTCTTATATTGTTATTCATGAAATAATCACCTCATGCCTGCACAGTGTGCTTTAAAAATATACAACACATTTTGATCCCAAAAACTTCCTATCGGTTCTACAGTGAGAGCCTATCTCTGTGAATTCTCCGAAATGTGCATATCCCTGAAAGTTTTTACGCAGAAAATCAAGCGTAAACTCTCTTCATCAATCATGAGAAACCTAATCTCTTATTCTCAATAGCCAAATATTGCTTACCCCTTTACATATTTATACATAGAAGTACGGATGAAAACCCTAATAACAACTTATCCCAAAATCCCTAATGGGTCATAAACTTTTTCCTACTTTTGCACCGATCTACTGCTTTTCCTACTTTTGCACCAAACCGTTACTTTTGTGCTGCAAAATGTTCCCTTGTCGCATGATCTAGTTCTTTCCTTTTACTATTTCATCTACTATGGTGCAGATCCCAAAACTTAGTTATTATCATCCAAAATTCTTTTCCAATATGCCCCCAACACTCACCTGTGGCTCATCCTAAGCCACTTAAGCCAACTAAATTTTTCAAAAATATCCTTTGTTGTGTTGGTATTCTCCTTGTACTCTATTTCATTTTAAAAAATTGTTTCTACTAATTTTGTAGTGATATGATTCTGTCGTTTCTCTTTAGCTTGTTCCACTGCTTGTTTGATCCTGTGTTGCGCTTTTGTTATTTCCTCTAAAAACTTTAATGCTTCTTCCTCCAACATCTCTATCTATTGTGTGAAATCTTTCTTCTTTACCCTTAGTTGGTTCATCTAAGACTATAGCTTCTTACTCTCTTTGATTTCCATCATATTCTCCACTGGTGGAAAATTTTTAATGGCTTCCATAATTTTCTGAGTCTTCCCCTGCGTAGTTTGGATCTTGTGTCCAATACTCTCTAATTTGGAATACTTCAACACCTAATTCCATACTTTCATGTTGTATTCATACAAATTATCACATTCTTATTCCAAAGTCCTGATAGTTTCCACTATGGTGCTTACTGTCTTCTCACTTTGGTCTCTTTGTTTTGGGGGTGTGCTTAGTGTCATTCGTGTTTCCAACTCAATAATTTTCATTCATATT
>JASDQU010104859.1:86576-100797 GCA_032191745.1 Picea mariana | reverse complement strand
CTTGGTTTCTTCCTTATCCATTTCAGTTTTCATGGGGCCAAAAACTTGGTTAGTAGATAGTGGTGCATCAAAGCACATGACAGGGTTCAAGGAGATCCTCTCAGATTTCGAGACAAAATATTTTGCAGAGCAAGTTGGGCTTGGGGATGAAAAATGTTACAAGATAGAGGGAGTAGGCTCTATCTCCTTCAGATTGGAATCTGTGGCTAGACTTCATGTTGATGAATTATTATATGTTCCAATTCTCAAGAAGAATATACTATCAGTTGCAACCCTTCAGGACAGGATATTGGGTGATCTTCAAGGAGAGGAAGGCACTACTATGGGCTAAAGGTAGCCACTTAAGTACAACAAAACCCATTGGAACTCATAGTGGAGGACTATGCGTCGTGTCAGGACAGTTGTTTCAGGCATTGGATCATGATGCGACTAGATCCAGTGAGTTGTGGGACAAAAGACTTGGACATCTTCATTACAAAGGTATTCCAGATATAAAAAACATGGTATGTGTCATGCCCTCTATTTCTCTTAGTAAAAATAAAATTTGTAAGGGATGCATGCTAGGTAAAAATATAAAGAAAAAATTTCCTAGTAGTGACACAAGAACTCATGGCATCTTAGATCTGGTTCATTCTGATGTATGTGGTCCCATGTCATCTGCCTCACTCAGTGGTTGTTTGTATTATGTCATTTTTATTGATGATTACTCAAGAAAATGTTGGATATATTTTGTTAAAGCTAAAAGTGACACATTTGATAAATTCAAAGAGTATAAAACCTTTATTGAAAAGAAGACAGGGAAACACATCAGAATCCTGAGAACAGACTATGGAGGAGACTTTGAATCTCTTCAGTTTGAGGATTTCTGCAAGTCAACAGGAATCAAGAGACAATTGACTGTGCCATATAACCCTCAACAAAATGGATTTGTTGAGAGGAAAAATAGGACAATTTGTGAGGCAACGAAAGCAATGATGTTTGACCAGGATTTGCCAAATTATTTATGGGCAGAAGCTACCTCCACTACCATGTATATTCAGAATAGGTGTCCACGTGCTATATTGAAGGATAAGACTCTTGAAGAGGTCTTCTCATGGATCAAACCTAAAGTAGGACATCTAAGGATATTTGGGTGTCATGTGTATATTCATGTTTCTAAGGAAAATAGGACAAAGATAGAACCCTTAGGCAAGAAAGGGTTTTTTATGGGGTACAGTGAGAACTCCAAGGCTTACAAGATTTATCTACCAGGTCAGAGGAAAATAGAGGTAAGCAGAGATGTGTCTTTCCATGAGGAAGTCACATTTAAGAAATCCAGAGAGCTTCAACATGAATCAGAAGTAGTTCAACTAGCTTCACCTTCTTCTGAAATTGAAGATTCAAATGATCAGAGGGAGGAACCTTGTGAAGGGCCAAGTAATGATCCCCTAGAACCTACTGAAGTGTTATAAAGAAATATTGAAGAACCTCTAGCTAAAAGGAAGCCAGGGTGGCTTAAAGAAATAGTGGAGGAAGCAGAAAGGATAGTTTCTCCCAAAGGAAATTTCAGGGAAAGGAAGAGGCCTCATAGGTTTGGAGGCTATGTTGCACTGATGAGAATCATTAGTGATGCCAAACCTTCTTCATTTGAAGAAGCAAATAAATTACAAGTATGGAAGGATTCCATGCTTGAGGAATACATGTCTGTTATAAAGAACGATGTTTGGGACATTGTGTCGAGGCCAAAACACAAATCAATGGTTTATTGCAAATGGATATATAAGATAAAACATGCAGTTGATGGAAGTGTGGAACTTCATAACAAAGGAACTCATGTATGCAAGATAAGGAAAGCAGGCTCCCATAGTTTGGTATGACAGGATTGATGGCTTTCTTAAAATCCTAGGCTTTCAGAAAAGTCATGTTGATGCAAATATGTACTTCAAGGTAAGAGGTAACCAACCTGTTATACTAATCATGTATGTTGATGATATATTTCTAACATGAGATGAAGGGATAATATCCTGGTGTAAGAGGGAGATAACCTCATAATTCGAGATGAAAGACTTAGGCTTGATGCATTACTTCCTAGGATTGGAAGTACGGCAAAGACTGGGTGAGATATTTCTGGCATAAGGAAAATACATAGTGGATGTACTAAAGAGGTTTGGTATGATGGATTTCAAATCCATGTCTACTCCGATGATTACCAACCTGAGGAAGTTGCTTGATTCTGATATACGTTCAGATTTGGTGGATCCCACCATGTATAGGCAGTTCATTGGATCATTGATGTACATGATCCACACTAGGCCAGATATATGATATGCAGTGATTGCAATGAGTCATTTCATGACTGAACAAAGACAAGGAAACTGGGTGGAAACAAAGAACATTTTGAGATATCTCAGAGGAACCATTACTTATGCTCTAAGATTTACATCTAGTGGTGGTTTATTTCTACATGGGTATGCAGATGCATACTGGGCAGGAAGCCTTGTGGATTGAAAGAGTACTTCTGGATACTTCTTCAGTTTAGGATCCTCTATGATCTCTTGATCAAGCTGGAAGAATGGATCCATTGCACATAGTACAACAGAGGCAGAGTACATTGCAGCAAGTGATGCTATCAAGGAAGCAGTATGGCCTAAAAAATTGATTTATGGGTTGCTTGTTGACAAGCTCGAGACAACGGTGGTTCACTGTGATAATCAAGGTTTCATAAAATAGACAGAGAACTTGTTATTTCATGACAGGTCAAAACATATTGACATGAGGTACCACTACATCTGAGACTTGGTCCAGAGAAAAAATGTATACTTACAGTACATAGCCACAAGTGATTATGTAGTTGATATCGTGACCAAACCTCTGACCTTGGGACAGTTTGTGCAACTAAGAGACAAGCTTGGTGTGGCTGAGAATGATTCCCTCACTAAGAGGGAGTGTTAAATTTGGCATCATCGACAGTCATTCTCCAATGAGAGGCCATATGGGCCACCCTGAGGCTAGCTAGGGAGATTTGGAAAATCAACCAGTCTTGTGAGGTATTGACAAAATCTAGGGGGAACGTACAACTTCTGTGATTCAAACAAAATTTCAGGATGAACAAGATTCTATGTGAGTCTAATGCAAAATTTAGGGGGAACGTACAACCTTTATGAGCATTGATAGTCTAGTGCAAAAGTTAGGGGGAACGTACAACCTCTGTGAGAATAGAAAAACTAGTGCAAAAGTCAGGGGGAACATACAACCTCTATGAGCCTAGTCAAACCTTCTGAGCCATGAGAAAAATTCAAGGAATCTAACAAAAGTTAAGTTGAATATAAAATTCCTATGAGCTAGAAAAAAACGATATTCCTAATAATGAAAATCATATAAATTTATTGATCTAGTGCATTGGCACGTGTAACATTATCCACCATGAAGAGAATTTCAAATTGCCTTGAAAAGGTTCAAGTTGTAAATAAAGTCTTAAGTCTAGCTCTATTTTAGAACTAAAGTGTAATGTTGAGTTGCAACTAAAGTCTCAAGTCTAGTTCTATTTTAGAACTAAAGTGTAATGTTGAGTTGCAACTAAAGTCTTAAGTCTAATTCTAATTTAGAACTAAAGTGTAATGTTGAGTCGCAATTGAAGTCTTAAGTCTAGTTCTATTTTAGAACTAAAGTGTAATGTTGAGTTGCAGCTAAATTCTTAAGTCTAGTTCTATTTTCAAACTAAAGCAACAAGTCTCAAGTCTATTTCTATTTTCGAATTATAGTGTAATGCTGAGTTGTAACCAGTCTCAAGTCTAGTTTTAAGTTCGAACTAAAGTATGTAGCTGAGTTATGATGAACTCATACAAACAAGTTACTATTTCGAGTCTCTCCTCTTCTCCTCTTCAGCCTATATAAGCAGAGGTTGAACCCTCTCTTCAACACAGTTTTGATATGCAGGTTAAGGGAGAAGCAATAGGGGAGTATATCGGTGATAAAGAGGCAGCATACCAAAGCAACATATCAGTGTTGTATATCAACAATAGAGGCAACATATCAGAGGTGTATTTCAGCAAGGTCTTTCAGATCTTTGTCAGGTCAAAGTCATCTTGGCAAGATCTTTACGAGAAGAACATCCATGGTGGATATTTGTAAGAGATTTTACATTATTAATGAAATAAAGGAATATCATTTGCTGGGGGTTTTCTCCCTGTACAAAGTTTACCCAGGGTATATGTGTTGTTGATGTGCGGGCTTACTTATCTACATAGTTATTGTTATTCGATTATGATTTGTTATTGTTGAAGTGTGTTAAGTTGGAATCAAAGTATTGAAGAAAATCAAAGAATTAATCTGCATAAGAAATGAAGCTCATAATTTAACATACGAGACTCCATGAGCCAAAAGATAAGGCACTAAAACTGTGTGTTCTTGGTAGCTCACAGGGAGCATGCCATCCCCTGTGGAGCCAATGTTATCACATGAAGTTGTCAAGGGTTGTATGTGTTTGTTATTTATACCTAAGTTTGTACCCTTTCCTCAGCTCTCTCTCTCTCTCTCTCTCTCTTCCGCACCACCAAGTCCTATAATATTTCCCTCTGACTGATAAAGTCGTTTTCCCCCTTTGTTGATGACCTGGTTTCCCTTGGTGTCTTTTCTGACCAAGTCCCTGCCCGAAGATTTTATGTTTTTATCGAAGAAGGATGAGAACTCATCATCGTTTTGTCTTGAATTACTGGTCATTTTGTTTCCTGATCCCACATAAAGTCATCCAAGTCCTTGTTTACACAGGAAGCAACCATGAGCACAAAAGCGCAACACTCAGAGTGGTCCATCATGGGCTCGAAGAGAGCATATGGTCAGGTTCATTTTTCAACGACAGAGATCGCAGGAGCAGTTCAGATCAATGACACTTAGACATTCAGAATTATAAATTTGTGTGAGGTTTAGCACTAGAAAGAAGCCCCAGAATTAAGGATCAAGCGTCACGTGTCTTTCTCTAGTGGATGGACACGATTTACTTCGAATTTCGGGTTTCACAATTTTTGGGACTTATCCTCTCGATTTCCTCCGAAATTGTTTTTCCCAAAGTGCACAGATTTCTGTCACGTGTCTGTCTCCAATGGAAGGTCATCATTTGCTTCGCCATTTCAAGTTTTGGGAGTTTTGGTTCCTCTCTTTTTGGTTTCCTCTAGAACACATTCCCACAGAGTGCATGCATCTCTTTCACATGTCCTCCCAAATCAAGTGGCTCAGATCCTCTTTAGACTCGAGAGTTTCGGTGTTCTTTCTCCCTCCTTATTTGCAAATTCCTAAAGTGTTTCTACTGTGGAGTTTTAGTTCTTTTGCCACCTGTCCATCTAACATTGACATGTGGCACTCATTTCAGGCCAACACATCACACTAGGAGAGTATCACTACGGGAGTTTTCCATCCAAAGAACGCATAGTTCTCCGAAGCCTGGAGCCCTGAAGTCACAAAATATTTAAATGATAAAAACGACCTAATCCAGGTTTAATTAGTGATAAGAACACACTAATCAGTTCGCAAGTTAGGAACTTCGGGAGTTATATACATGTTTCATTCAAAATATCTCGAACTCCAAAGTGTCTAAGATACTTGGCACCCATCAGTTCCGATGCATGGTGCTCATCTGTTAGAGACACATGGCATCCATCTAGAAGTTTGACATGGCACTCATTTCAACCATTTTTGGACATGTATTCAACCTATTTTCGATTGACACATGTCACTCATCCATCCACGACACATCAGCACAGTAATGTCAGGTCACCTCGTCATCTTCGGGAAGCCGTCATCTGAGAAATATTATTGTTCATCATCAAAGGTCCCTAGCACCAAAATTGGCGCCTCCCACAAGCATAATTAAAGAGTTTCTAAGGTTGGAAGGTAGGTAAATCTTTAGCGGTGGTGCAAAAATAGCGGGACTTCCCAAACCTCATGGTGCGATCAGATCAACGATCACCAATCATTTCAGTGCCACAAGCTGCGCAGACATTAAAATCCAAAGTCGGGTTGAAATCCTAACCACGGTTTGGCGGGGAGGCTCCGTGGTAGAAGAGGGTGCATTTCTGGCCCAAAATCGGTATGGGCCTAAACTGCTTCTCGCGGCCCCGAAATCACGTGGGCATATAATATCGTATCTAACAGAGATAGGTGGTCGCCCGCTAGTCATCCAATCGTGCTCCAATCCCGAGGAGGATTCAGTTAATGAGCAAGGACTGGTAGTTGAAACCTCATATCAGTCCATAAATTGAAAGCATAGAGTTATGGCTAAGGAGACAGAGCTGTCAGCCCAAGGTTCTGCGATGGAAGGTTTTTTCTGCAGGCCCATGATGATTTGAGCTTGTGTCTGACAGAAAAATACATGCACAGTCTGATAGAAGGATGGATAGATGTAAATATTTGAACGGGGTGGCCAGAGCACACTCTTGGTAGTTGTGGACTAATCTGAGTATAAATAGATTAGTTCAAAATTTTCTTAAGTTTGTCGAATGGTTGAGGAGAGCTCCCTATTTTGTAATTTTGATGCCAAACTTGTTCTCTGGTTATGTACAAGACTTGAGACTTTCTCATTAATAGAAGTCAACTTATTTCACCTCTTTGTTTAAACTATGAAGAAACGCTCATGCATGGAGGATTCAAACAAGGGTTGTGGTTGTATTGTAATGTAGGTTTGATTATAATGTTGTTGTGACCTATTTCAATACTTTCTTTTGTTATCTTATTTTCCCTTATGTTGAAATGCTTGCGCATGGAGGATCCATATGAGTTGTTGTAGATGCATGGTAATGGAGGTTTGATTATTATGCTGCTATGACATATTTCGGTGTCTGAACTTAAGTTCAAGAGTACTCTTGTGCCTGATTTTTTCTTCACCAATCTCCTTGAAAGTCGGATGCCCATGGCAGACTTGTTCACTTTTCTCACTAAGTTTTCCCTCTACTCAGCTTTAACCTTAAGCCACTGACTGAATTTAATGAGGACCCCATTTCCCTATGCATTGCTTGTCCATTTTTTGTGTTAAATCATTTGTGTACTGAGCTTTGTCCATTTGACCTCCACTCATAAACCTACCTCCACAAACATTTTGATGGCTACTAGGCTTATCCTCTTGCAATCTGAGGGTGAGTGTCAGTGCTAACAGAAGCTATCAAATAAATGTTGAATTTACTAGTTAGAAAATTCTTTGTTCATTATGATTAATTTCATATCGTATAGTTGAAACGTACCCTTTTTCCCAAGTACCTCAACAAGTTTTTAAGACAATTTCAAAACTTTTGATACCATATTAAATAATACAAGAAACAATGCAAACACATGCAATAATCAAGATTCACATAAACATTCATGAGTCAATAATGGATACACTAAATATTCAAAAATACATGCATTATACAACATTAAACAATACATAGCACATCTTATATATATGATGGTCAACTATTTCTTGAAAATAAGTTCTCTCTCTCTATATATAGAGAGAGAACTTATTTTCGATAAATAGTTGACAAACCTTATCCTTTGTTATACATTAACTCTTTACAATAGGTCACCCTCGAGCTGAGGCTATGAATATACAATATGGGTGTGTAAGTTGATTCTAATTTCACACATCAATCGGCTATCAAGCACTCATAGTTTCCTCAACCACAAAATAATTCCCAACTTACCAGCTCCATTTCCCCCTCTTGTTGCACAACCTAAAGAAATGAACCCCCTTCTATGAAATGTAGCCCCTTAGGTTGTTCAACTTATTTGTAGGGCTCCAATGCGACATGACAATAAATATTGATGTTGGACATTCCATGGATTCTCTGCTGTGGAAATTTCTTTCACAACTGCCATTATTCCCATGTAGACAACTACCATCATTCCCATGCACAAAGCCATTAATTTTCATGCTCGAATAACAAGTAGATACCTAAACCAACTAGCAATGGCTCTCTATCTACATGGTTTTCATTTACATGGCAAAAACCACAAACAAAAATAACCAAAAATGATAGAGGAACGACTGAAGAATGAGTGAGGAACCCTCAACAACCAAAATCATAGTTTATATAATTACACGTAAGTACTTTTCTAAACTAATTCCAAGATGAGTTTAATAGATATTATCATTATTGACTTAACCCCTTGTTGTTGAATGATAACCCCTATAACTCTATCCTCCATTTTGCAATATATTTTTATTGTTAATATTCAATGTTCTTACATTGCTAAGTTTTTTATCCTTTCATCATATAAATAAAATATATTACTAATTTATAAAGATCAAAACTAAGTATTATAATAGTGATCCATTCTTCTAACACAACTAACTTTTCGTTATATCTTGTCCCTACATGATTTTAGAATATCAATTTTGTTAAGATGAACACATAAATTTGTGGTCTTCTCTAGGATCATGTACCTTATTTCAATTTAATAAGGACCAAGATCATGAATCATATCCTCAGTCTCATGGTCCATGGAAGGGGACTCAAGTTAGCAGCAATAAACACGATGGGTTAATTCACGAGTATATAAATCAAACAATAGTGCTTTCACTTGAACATTAAATATGGAATTTTTCCTAATATTTAGGTTATATGATTTTTTCCTACTATATTCCGTGTGGCTTTTGGGAAACGATGTGAAAGGTGGAGGACCCTACACAATGTGAACCTGTACTATCATCCTATGTAATTTTGCCCTTTCCTATAGGTGTCTTTCACTTACCTATGTAATTTTGCCCTTTCCTATAGGTGTCTTTCACTTATCAACCTGTAGCCACATTCAACAAATACTAAACAAACTAAACCATAAAATAATGAATTAGTGAAATGCAAAATATTCAACAAATAATAAACAAACTAAACCATAAAATAATGAATTAGTCACTTATCAACCTGTAGCCACATTCAACAAATACTAAACAAACTAAACCATAAAATAATGAATTAGTGAAATGCAAAATATTCAACAAATAATAAACAAACTAAACCATAAAATAATGAATGAGTGAAATGCAAAATAAACGAGAAGACGTACATTACGATTACCTATTATAGTCTACGAGAAAGTAGATATTTATAGATCATGACAAATTTAAATGTACTATTGTCCTTCGTGTTCATGAAATAATGTTTTTTTGGTTTATTTTTGTTTTTGTGTGGATATATAGGGAGGGGGAGAGTCTAATTTCCATTCCGGTTAATATGAGGATTTTTCATGAAAGGATCACAAGCCACATTATATGGCTTAATGTTTCGAATATAAAAAAGGGTTCGAATTTTAATAAAAGGAAGTTAATATCATGAGTTAAATATATCAAGTTTTCCATTACCACGTACCTAATATTAAATGGTTTTTGGTGTTTGAACTTATTAAAAAAACACAAAATTAATTAGAATAACTATACAGGTTAATGTGATGCTCATAAATATTATTTTATAAGATTTAATAATTAGTATGTCATTACTATGCGTTTGATATTAAATGGTTTTTGGTGTTTGAAATTATTAAAAAAAAACATAAAAGTAATTAGAAAAATTAATTACATATGTTAATGTTGTGGATGTTAACAAATATTATTTTATAAGATTTAACGTTATTGATTAGCTCATAATTTATTCAAAGTATAGTTTATTAATAATAATTTCCCTTTACTTATTGTTTTTATTCCATATATTACAATCTAGTTTTCATTGTTCTCCTCGAACACATAATTGTGCTTTTTTTTGGTTCTTCGCATTACAACAAAAACATCAATTACATATGTTAATGTTGTGGATGTTAACAAATATTATTTTATAAGATTTAACGTTATTGATTAGCTCATAATTTATTCAAAGTATAGTTTATTAATAATAATTTCCCTTTACTTATTGTTTTTATTCCATATATTACAATCTAGTTTTCATTGTTCTCCTCGAACACATAATTGTGCTTTTTTTTGGTTCTTCGCATTACAACAAAAACATCAATCGAAATCGAAAGAGGTTTTAGTTGAACAACTTCTCCTTAATCTATTTTTAATGGAGGTTTCTAATGAAGGCTAGTGTGAATATGTTATTTTCTAATTTTCCTAAACAATCATGATGCACTAATGTGATTTAATATGAATTACAGCAATGCTCCATGACAACAAGCACATAAAAGAAATAACATGCCAAAAATACATCAATGTTCCACTTTGGTAAAGGTGTATAGATGCTCTCATTGGTATAGGTGAAAAAATGTTTGCAGAATAATGCACATCAATGTACCAAGAACACATCAATACAATAGTGATCCACTTTTATCTGTGTGCACTTGTAATTGACATTGGTCATGGAGCACTAATTCTTTATAACTCATGTGCAAAGCTCCAATGACCAAAAAAGACACCAATGCTCCATTTTGTTTGAAATCATTGATTCTCCCTAGTGGTATGAGTACACCAACAATCCTCTTTGGTATGGGATCATTGATGTGCTTAATAGTATTGAAGAACCAAACAATACTTTTCATTTCCTTTATGTTATTAAAAAAGGTATGAAAACCTCAATATGACTCTTAAAAAGAGGAAAAAGTGAGGGTTTCTTTCATTTCTCCATTTCATGCAAGGGAAGAGGAAGTGCTTCTACAATAGAATGAAATAAAAATTGCCATGAATGTAGGGAATGACGTGCTTCGTTGTCATTATTTTATTTCTTCCCATTATTGATTTCAATTTTTTTATTTCCTTTTTTGACTAATCTTCCTAATTTCTTAGCTAGTTTTGTAATTTTTTGTTGATGGTTTGAGGGTTTTTCCTCTATTTTGTAGGTTAATGGAGTATTTTTTAAGGTTTTTACTTCAATGAATATGGCTAGTGGATGAGGGGATGAGGGATATATCGATAAAGAAAGGGGTACATTTTTATGTATCATAGATGCACATACATAGGGGTTTTCACTTCCCTTTATTTGTAGGTTCACAAGGTTTCTCTAAATAGAAAAATATTCTTCCATAATTATCTTGGAGCATTGATGCTCCTCATAGTTATGGAGGCATGGTATTCCTCTTTGCCATGGAAGCATTGACACTCCTTTTTGGTAACTGAAGATCGATTGTTATGACTCCCATTGGGTCATAACATCGTTGCTCCTAATAAACTGAAGAACTAAAAAATAATTCATATTTAATTTTTATATAACATATTAAAAATGGTATAAAAAACTACAATGTGACACTTCAAAGAGGAAAAAGTGAGGGTTTTATTCATTTCAACTCTTTATGTGAGAGGTGAGTAAGAGGAATTGTTTCTACATGAATATGAAATACAAATAACCATGAATGCATGGAAAGACAAGGAGTATTACAAAAAAAACTTCCCTCCTCATTATTTATTTTATCCCCATATTGATTATATCTTTATTATATTCTATTTATTGGTAATGTTTATAATTTCTTCAATGGTTTTATTAGTCATTCTTTCTAGTCTAAGGGTTTTTCCTCTATTTTTGAGGATAATGTTGGATTCACTTTCATGTTTTACATCAATGCATATGGTTAGAAAAAGAGGGATAATTTCAACCAATAAAGAGGTACATTTTTTGTATTATAGATGGATATACATAGTAGTTTTCGCCTCCTTTTTTTTGCATGTTCATGAGGTTTCTCCAAGCAAAACAATGTTCTTCCCTAGTGATCTTGGAGAATCAATGCTCATCTTGGGTATGCAAGTAATGGTGCTTCTGTTTGGTACAGAAACATTATTGTTTATCCTAGGTATGGAAGCACTAGTGATTCACTTTCATGTGGAAGGGCTAGTTCTCTTCTTTGGTAAAATGAAAGAAATGGTCCTCGTAGTAAACAAAATCACATACCCATAAATTGTATTTTTTTAACTTATTAAAAGTGATGGGAAAACTGCAATATGAATATTAAAAAATGAAAAAGTGATGGTTTGTTTCATTTCTACATTTCACATCAGAGAAGAGGAAGAGAAGTTGCTCCTACATGAGGAATACACATAATATTGAATGAAGCATGGTGACCCTCTTTCTCCCTCTTCATTATTTATTTTGTTCTCATTATTTTTTTTATTTATGTTATTTTCCATTTATTTGTATCACTCCTTATTATTATCTTAGTTTCTTATTTTTTATTGGTTTGAGGGTTTTTCCATTGATTTTCAAGTTAATGTATTTGTTTTAGCTTTTTATGTCAATGAATATGGACAACAAATGAGGGGCAAGTTTGACCTTGAAAGGGTCACATTTCCTTGGAACATGGGTTCATGTTCCATGCATGCTCAAATGAGTTTTCACCCCTATTTATTTTCAATTTCACAATATTTCTTTCACTTATGTTGTGTTCTTCTTGGTTGTAACGACCCTGCCGTTACGACAACAAAAGTGACACATTTTTTATTTTATTTTTATTGCATTCAAAACATCACAATAAATAGTCAACATTTTTGACACATCATTCACATATAATAACAACACAATAATAATGAGTTAATAATCCAATAAAACACATTTCTGATAGATCGTCACCGTGAACAATGACAAGCACATCAATAATATATTAACATATTGATTAGCAACATCCCAACATCATTGCATTATTCAGTCCATCAATCCTATATCATTAACTAAGGTGCAAGGGTAACCATCATCATATCAATCATACATCAATAGTTAAATAATCACTGCACACGAGAGTAACCAATTCCAAAACATTCTCAAGGCAACTTAATTAATGCATGAGAGAAAACTAGTTACTAATCAGTCATGCCACAACATAATTTAATGCGTAGTGGTCAACACAATTCGACATATATTCCACGACGAGCGAGAAATATAATATCTAAACAATCATTTGTTACAACACATTTTCATGGCGCCATAAGTAAATAACCAACAACCATTCATTATATTGACTTTTCAACATGCGCAAGAAGAGAAATCTAAGCATTACACAATACATCATTCAACACCTTAAATTTTCATGTGCACAAGAGATAAACTAGGTTTAAAACAATCAATCAAGAATAAACTAATTAAACTAAATAACTAAACATTTGAAACTATCATTCCATACATTAAATTTCCATGCGTGCAAGAAATAAACTAAGTCTAAGAAAGCATGCATCCCGATCATTTATTGCGCAAGAGTACCCAAGCCTTTTTATTCCAGGACACAAAGATATATAATCTCGTAATTGATCATACTTAACAATGATTACAAGGAGCTAAGTAAATCTAAAAATCTTTAACTATCTTTATGACATACAATTTGTTTGCGCAAGAGATCCGAAAAATCTATAACCATCATACATTACATAAAAATCATATGCACAACTTTATCTTGTATACAACTAATCTCCACCAAATTTATCTTGTAATTAAACTAAGAGCTAATTTCAAGTCTAAGGGCTTCCCAAATGGAGGCCAAGAAGCAATTTCAATGTTTTATTAACAATACAACTAGTAATTATTCCAACACTTTTTCATGGCAGTTACTCATAATATTTAGGTTAGATTCTTATTGAAACCTACAAGCTCGCATAATTTTTCTTTTAAACCTTTCCATTATATTGACTACATATAAATTTAAATTTAAATTTAAATGGAGCATATTTAGTTAGAGAACATAGAAATGCAAGTTTATTTTTTTGAATGAAAATCAATACTATGCAAATTGTAGTTGGTGACACTGATCTTATTAATGACGTAGCCTCTAATTAATATGAAGGCATTCTTTATATCAAGAGCATACCTTGAATACGTTACTTACAACAATATGGCTTTTTACAGTTTCATAATATGATATATAATAGAGATATTGCTGGAGAATAAAAAATCCGTTATAACTCTATTAAAAAACATACAACCACTAGGTAAAAGGACATTAACGAGCTTGATCGTTTCCTTTGCCTAATTCATCTCAAATTCCTTAGATGTTAAGACATTATATGTTAAACCTAATATAATATATCTAAAGTATATTGTAAACTTTTCTTTATTTGACCTTTTCTCTTGAAAAAGCATCATTCAAAGGTGTGTCGCACAAGGCTACAGATTATTCATATTCCATTCTTTTTCTGTCTTTGTTTCTGTTATTCCATTCTTTTTATCTCTCTGCTTTTGGAGATTCGCGCACTAAAAATGAAAAATTTGAAAACTCTCTCTCGGTTTTTTGGTGGCCATCCTATAACAGTAGGTTATTGGAGGCCTGGGATGAGCGTTCTCACTTCTTATCTTTTGAGTTTTGTGTAAGCTGCAGA
>JASDQU010104859.1:60419-85786 GCA_032191745.1 Picea mariana | reverse complement strand
TGTCGGTCTTGATTCTACTAGCCTTGATGTGCTTGTCATTGGTCCTTTAGTTGCTTGTTGATCAATTTCTATCCTGATTTCTTCCATCAATGTGCACAATGCAACCATTTATTCCTATATATTTCTATTCATTCCTTCTCGCTGCTCTACCATCGGTTGAAATAAATCATGAGTGATCTCCTTAGAATTCTCCCCAAACCTATTGAATTCATATTTCATCAGTGCTAGTGGATTTGTTTCTTTGTCTTATTTGCGCTTCTTCCAGTGCGACATTGATTTTCCCTTCTCTATCTCTTTGTATTTCCTCTTCTTTATTTCACCATTTCCTTGGCCTTGTACTTCCTCAATCTCAGGATTCGGTGTTTCCTTTTCTTCTTCATTCGATGGGACCTTCCAATGTGTGTCCTATTCCTTCATAATTAGTTCTATGTCCTCTTCTTTTATTTGGTACTTTGTCTTGAACCATTCCTCTCTCAAATATTTTTTTTCTTATATGTACATATGATGATGGTATTCCATGAACCACGCAATCAGTTTTTAAGCTTATACAAGTTTTGGATAAATTCATGGTGTATCCTAGATACACTGGCTAATCATTTCCTTATACAAATATAATTCAATATTATTGTCCAGTTTTCATTCCTTATACGTCGTGAACCACAATTTATGATACTTGTAGCCAAGCATGACTTGCCTCTCATACCCATAAACTGCACATCTTATGGTTATTTCCACGCTGATAATGCGATCATAAGTAATAACTAGGAATAGTGGAATTCAATTCAATTTTTTTGTTCTTTTGGGCATTCTAYCAGGAACTAGTTGAGTAAAATTGGTGCCTAGATAATTGTTACCCCTTCTACATATTTTGTGTCTATAGCTATAACTCTTGTGGGGACCTAGTATTTCCTGCACTTTCTCAGCAATTTGCACGYGAATGCTTGCGTCGCAAATCATACCCTTCAATAACATATAMTTGGAACATCCAACCCACACRCACCTCTAACTTTGTTGAATTTCTCCTTCATGGCCTCTAATAGAGCCTTCTCATTCTTTTTGTTTGCGAACAACAATGTAGGATATTTCCCCTATGACGATAATCCCTCCATTCATGCAATGAGATCTATATTTATATAAATTGTCTTATCTAACCGCAAATAGTCCTTGTGCACACAGGTTAATAACAAATTTACACATTCATTAATTTCTTGGATCCTATCAAAGTGTGGGATGTCAAATAGATTTAATAGGCCAGCCAGTTCGAACCTTATGGCCCATACGTTCTCCTCAAATACAGGAAGGTACGTCTTTGCATTGTTTTTCATCTCCAAGTAGGTGTTCAACAAAAGTTCAGGGAACTTTGTTGTATCTGTGATGTTGTGGTTTGCGTATTTCAGTTGCAACAACTTTCCTAGCATATCCTCCTCAATGATTACCCTAGCTAGGATTTCAGGCGTCAACAATTCATACATGGCATCCTTATTTAACTGAACTAGTTTGGAATCATCCTTCCTCGGTGGAATGTATTCCCTTGTAAATGTCGACTCCAACAAGGATGCTCCCAGAGTCTCGTCAACTCTTGGTAGTGTTGTTTCTACCCTAGTTTATGTTTTCTTATTTTTTGGTGTTGCTTTCTTTGGCGATGCTATCTCTACAATATTGTTACCTATGCCAACTCCTTCGTCTCAATGGAATTTCTCAGGGATCCATAACACTTCTCTCAACTCTCTCTATTCACTGGAAACTCCAAATAACAATAACATTGGCTCGTCCACCCTTCAACAACTTGTTTTCCCCTTCGACAACTATCCATTTACCTTTGCACTTGAATTAACTATCTAATCCAGTAGTGTTGTGCAATCAATACCTAATTTAATGATGCACTAATTCCAAATCCTTCTCCATATGTTTTACTCAATTCTGCCAGTCCATCACGATCTTCATTGACACTTTCCATTTGTGTCTACACATTTCCATAATGTCTCGTCATTAGTTCTTTTTAACCATCATTTCTGCTCTTTAATTGATCCAGATTATTTTCTTCATGAAATGAGATCGGAGATATAATAAATAAATGTACAGATATATCTCAGATATCCAATATTATAACAGAAATGTATCATAGATGCAACAATAAACACATATATACAGTAATACCCAATTTTCTATTAATGAGCGAAAATGTACGAAGACTGTAAAATACATAGTGAAAGACTCGCTAGAATGGTGGCAACTTATCTCTGAGAAGAGATGTGACGGCTATTCGCATCCATGAGAAGATGATTTTAAAATGAGTCTCCAAAGGCTTTTTATCATAAATAAAATCCAAAACCCTAACCCTGAAAGATGAAAAGCCAACAGCTTTGTGGACCCCGTTTTGGGTAGTTTGGTGTATCAACTTCTCGTGGGCGTAACTTTGGCATACGATGTCTGTTTGGGGTGCACAATAGCTCGTTGGAAAGGTATCGTCGAGGAGATTCTTTTTTGGGGGCTCAATMAAATCCTTTGGTTGTCATTTAGAAGATATTTATACTTAAAAACTCTTCATTTAGGCCCTCAAAATGGCCCCASAAGTTAAAAACTTCTAAAAATAGTAAATTACCAAAATTGCCAGAAAATTGTTTTGAGACATTTGGAAAAGGTGGGTGGCCATCGATATACACCTGGATCATTAATTCATTTAACTGATTGTCTTCTTCTTMTTCCATGCACTTACTCTYTTTGTAKATGTATCTTTCTTCCTCTTCATTCTCATCCATGAGATTCTCCTGTTTATTTCTTTCTCTAAACTATCTTAACTTATTGACCCTTAACTAGCACTTCAACGTTTTGTTTCTTGCGTTCAGTTACTTTATTAATTTTTCCTCTTTTGATTTTCTTTTTCCACTTTTTCTTTCTTTTTCGTTTTCTTACTATCATACACTACTATCGTAGATAGGTTCCTCCATAGGTAAGACTAATGCGTGGACAATCGGTCGTCCCTATAACTTTTTAGTCGACTCTCATTCACGAGTCCCCTCAAGACTTCACCATTTAACATTTCTAACTGCACAACACTTGCATCTATCACATACTTGATCACATATGGGCCTAACAATTACATCCTAAACTTCCCTGGGTTCTACTTGAACTTGTTTTCATATAGCCACACTAATTCTCCCACTCGAATTATTTTACGTTTAATATGCCTATCATGCAATGATTTATCTCTTGCCTTCTGGACTTGTTGATGGAATCCTGTGAAAAATTGGTCTTCCTCAAGCCATAACAAATGTGAAAATAGTTCCTCTATTGCGCCATAGTCTGAAATATCAACAATCATTGCAACACATAATCTTGACACAATAAATTACACTGGCATTATTGCTTCTTTCCCTTATACCAAGATAAAATATGTATGTCCTGCCAATTTTTTTCTTGTAGTCCTATATGCCCAGAATATTGTAGGGATCCTCAAGTCCCATTCATCCCTTCCTACATTAAAAATATTTGTCAAATCATTCTCTAAAATTTTATTCAAGGCTTATACTATCCCATTTTCCCAAGGGTGATATAGCGTTCTCCTTTGATGGTGAATTTGAAACTACTTAGTCAATGCTAGAATCGTCTTATACAAGAAGCGTGTCCCGTGATCACTCAGTAAAATGCATGGGAATCCAAATATTGTAACGATATTATCAAACAGAAATCACCCAGCAGTCTCTGTGTTGCAATCTGTGACTGATGTTGCTTCTTCCCATCTAGTCAAATACTATGTTGCAATGATTATATACCTAGGTCCTAATTATATGGGCAGTGTATTGATCAGTCTAATGAAGTATATTCCATAGTTATCGAAAGCCCGTAGTGTAGCCTGTGGAACCAAGGGAATCTCATCCCTTCTGGATGCCTTTCCAACCCTTTGAAAAATGTCACATGCCTGGAAATATTCTTTATAATCCTTTTAAAGTGTGGGCCACCAGAGCCCTACACACAAAATATTTTTTGTTTTCTATTTACCTACGTAGTGTCCTATTGAAATACCTTGATGTGTTTCTGATATTATCTTTGGCCTTTTATGCTCTAACACACACTGTCTTAATATCCCATATGCATCTAACTTATATGTGTTTCCTGCGAATAACTGATAGTCCACTTCTTTAACCGTTAATTCTTTCTTTTGTGAAATGGTCATGTCTGATGGGATATGCTTCCCTAGTTGAGGTAACTAGACAAGGGAGAGTATAAATCCAACATGGAAGTTTTGAGAACATATTACATGTTCCAAAACTCTCTGTGAATCTACTCTTTGTTTATATGATAGCATATATGGCATAGGAAAAATGGTGGACCTTAGTATTTACACTTGATTCTGTAACCATATATTAAATGCATGATAACTCAAAGATTGTTGTTGGTAAGGTACATCACCATCCTCGTTTGTATACATTCAGTAATTTTCTTGCTAAATATGATTCTACTTTACTATCGATGCATGCTAATAATGATAGTATATTATGGCATGAGAAATTTGGTCATCTAAACATCAAATAAATACATCGACTACCTAGTTGGGAATGGGCACATGCTTTCCCGAAATACAATTTTAGAAAGTATTTTGTGAAGGATGCATCCTTGGTAAACATCCTCGAGATATTTTTGAGAAAGGGAAGTCCTGGAGGGCCTCCTCTCCCTTGGAGATCATCCATAGTGATATAATGGGACCCCTTCTTCATCCTTCCATCAGTAAGGTGAGTTACATGCTTACATTTATTCATGAATTATCACAATACACTTGGGTGTATTTTCTCAAGTAGAAGTCTAAGGTTTTTGAGCATCTCAAAGGATTCAAAGTCCATGCAGAGACTCATCACTCACTCTGGGAGGAAGATCAAACTCCTCCACACAGACAATGGGGGAATATGTGAACCGATATGTGCAACCTCTTTGTTGAGAGGTTGCTATATAGATGCAACATAAAATACCTTATATTCCATAATAGAATGGAATAACCGAGAGGAAGAATAGATCCCTCAAAGAGATGGCCACTTGCATGTTGCATGCAAGGTCTCTACCTTCCAAGATTTGGGTTGAGGAACTTAACCATGATAACTACATTGAGAAAAAATATTCTCACATATATGAAAAGGACATGACTTCCTTTGAGGTATGGAGTCACAACAAACCATAAGTTACCCACTTACAAATATTTGGATCATGTGCGTGGGATCACATACCCTCTAAAACGAAGAAAGAATTATATCCACAAATTACCACATGCATATTCATTGGATATCCTAATGGTGTGAAGGGCTACTATCTAATTGATTCCTCAATGGACAAGCTCATTATTGAGCAAAGTGTCAAGTTTGAGGAAATTCCTTTGCATTAATCATTAGAGACACATACAAATACCTCTACACTCATCCATCCACTATACATAAGAGATGATGTGTCCACTTGTTTATATCATGGTTCATATCTAAGCTCTAAATCATATTTGGAATATCATGAGTCAAAACATATGCCCAAGTGGGCACAGACCACCATACAAGAAACATGTGACCTTGTGGGGGATCCATCATATCATAGGAGGAGGAGGTCCAAGTTTGAGAATCCTACTCATGCACGTGTAGCTACTAAACCAATGATTCCCATGCATTGCTACATGGTTCTAGCTTTATATCGACATACCTATGAAAATAATGTAGTGAATCCTTTCTAGGAAGACGGTATGCATGAGGAGTACACGTATATCTTCATGAAAAAGACTTGGTATCTGGTTCTAATTCCTTTGGAGAGGAATCTTGTCATCTGTATATGGTTATATAGGAAAAATAAAGAAACAAATGGATAGATGAGAAGGTATGGGGAATGACTAGTTTCAAAAGGTTTCTAGCATATCCACGGGATATACTATGATGAGACCTTTTCTCCAGTAGAAAATATGGACTCCATATGATTGGCCCTTTCTATTGAAACAACTAGGGGGAGTACACCATTGGTGGAGAATACCTTGTATCGACATCTTATGGGGATCCTCTATATCTCACCTACACCAAATGAAATCTCTCATATGTAGTAGGGGAAATTTCTAGGTACATGTAGGAGAAACATGAACTACACTAGAGGGTTGCAAAGAACATCGTCAGATATAGTCAGGGAACCACCAATTATGGGATACACTATGCGACAGGTTTTTCATTGGAGATAATGGGATTCACAGATTATGATTATCCTTCCATTAACATATTTTTCAAGTCCACTTATAGTTATGTGCTTAGTTTGGGTTCTGGTCCCATCTATTGGTTGAGAAAAAAGAAATCAACAATTTCTTTATTTTCAGTAGAGGCCAAGTATAGAGGAGTAGTCAACGACACTATTTAGGAACTTTGGATTTAGAACTTCCTCACTAATATTGACATCAAGTTCCATTGTCTGACTGCCATTTGGTGCAAAAATCAGAGGTCTCTCAGGTTTTGCAGAGACCTAGAGCAGCGATAGAAAACCAAACACATCAAGATACATATGAGTTACATTAGAGAGTTTTTACATGATATTGTCATCGATTTGTAGTACTTTCCACCTTCCAAATAGACTACAGACATATTCACCCAAACATTTATTGAGAAAAAGTTCCACCTTTTGCGCGATCATCTTGGAGTGAAGGACTAAGTTGTTTAGAAACTTCCTTTCTTAATTAATCTATTTTTAATTGTTTAATTCTAATATGCATTGTACAATGGGTACCTATCATGGCCTTGGTTTCTTGGACCCATTCATCATTTACACCCTAGTAGTATTTAGGGGGGGTGTTGGAGATATTACATACTCACCTAATATTTTGTTTGATATGTTGAGTAGTCTATGTTGAGGGAGCCCCTATTTATATATATTCTCCCCTAAATTATAATATTATCCCCTAGATGATGGCTCCACATCCTCTTTGGTATTGTGTTAGTTACACCTCGGTTAGACTAGTGGAGTGAATTCATACATGGAAACCTTGGTATTATCACCAAGTGTGCATGCATACCTCTATATTATCTCTAGGAGGGAACACTTACCTTTGGATCATCACCAAGGAGGTGACACACATATGCATGCACGATTCTCTCCTTACTCCACTAGTGATTAGTCAATTAATTGATAAATGCATGGCCAATTAACTCGGAATAGGTGGCATCTCCCTCCGGAGTCTATCTGTGAGTGTCGATATCTCTCTACATCACTACTATGGTGCATTAGTTTTCTCAGGTAGAGTATATCATTTGTATTTTTACTCTTATCTCATCAGTGAATACAATTATTTTCATTCTTTCTCTCAATATTGTCTCTCTTACTATTTTCTCTCTCGCAAGCTTTATGTGATTTTTCTAATTCTCTATGTGATAAGTTTCCATGAAAAATCACATATAAATTTTCAACTTTAGAAGTCTATTTATAGTTTCAAACAATCTCCCAAACTTCGTACGATAATATCAACCATTTGTTTCTCCATCTTGGTTTAAGATGTTGTTAATCTAATCATACTCTTTATGTATTACTTGTTCATAGTGATGCCTTAATTGTTTTTGTATTTTTCGATGACTTGGTCATCATTGGAAATAATATTGAACTCCTTTTCATATTGAAGAAATAACTTTCTAACACCTTTGATGTGACTGATCGTGGTCTTCTTCATTATTTTCTCGGTCTTCAAGTTTTACCTCTATGAGATGGTTTGTTTCTCTCTCTAACTAAACATGTAATGGATCTCTTGACTCATTTTAAGATGATCAACTATAAGTTGTGTGCTACTCATTTTAAATCAGGAATTAAGTTGACTAAACACTTTTAGTTTATCAAAGTCAGATGCCACTATTTATTGACATCTAGTCAGTAGCCTTATTTCTCTCACACATAGTCAACCTAACATATATTTTATTATTAGTGTGGTATCTAGATTTGTGAAGGATCCCAAATAAATTCACTCAAAAGTTTTCAAAATAATCTTTTGTTATTTCAAGGGTACCTCTCATCTTGGTATCAAATATTTTCGAAGTTCAGACTCATTAATCAATTTCACTGGCTCCAACTAGGCATGTGACAATGATGATCAAAATTCCACTTCTGGCTAGGTGTTTCACTTCATCATTGGACCACTCGTTTGGTCATGCAAGATATAAAAGGTAGTATCCCGGTCAACTACAAAAGTTGAGTATTGTGGCACTGATAATGTAGCTATAGAGGCAATTTGGATTTTCCATATATTGGGTGAACTTGGGTTTCCTGTTTCAACCTCGACTGCTATCGATTATAACAATTAGAGTGAAATTTGGGTTGTTGATAATCCTATTGCGCATTGTAAAACGAATTATATTGAAATCTTTGTTCACTACTTGAGAAAATTGGCTCAAGAGAAGGTTGTCACTATTGTTTAATATAAAACATAAGATCATATTGGTGATATATTTACAAAAATATGGTATGAAGATAATTTTATTAAGATACAAGATATGGTTGGGATTCAAGAATTTGAAATTATGGCTATTAACGTAATTCCATCTCTTGAATCTCAAGAGTTGTGTACTGATTGGGGTGTTGCAACGTTATGTTTTGATGGTTCATCGCACCTTATGGGATCAATCTACTAGGAGATGGAGACATTCAGTTGGGCAGTTGACTAGACAGTCAGTCAAAAAATAAAATAGAAATCAGAGACAGTCGATCCATGGATCGAACAACTGATAAGATGACTACATGTTAGACAACTAGATGGTCAGGTCAACTTGGTAATTCGACTAGCCAATGAAAAATCACATATTTACCAAAATATATTCCAACAAATGACGGTTATACGTGGACACAATCATCCCAATTTCAAGGAAATTGATTAGATCTGAAATCTATAAATAAATGACATTATGGGTCAATCTATATGTGTGTGTGATCAATGCGTGATATTTTTATCTATCATCCATTGTGATGTTGTTATCACAAAGATTTTTTATTAAGTGTTGAAACAGTGTCTTTAGACACCACCGATTTTCTTTGAAGTTTATTCTCTTGGTTTATTTTGTATATTTTGGTATTTCTCCTTGAAGTGTTACACATAATCTCCAACAAAACCAACATTGGTGTTAAGTGGGTTTACTAGAAAAAATTGAATAAGGATATATAGAGAAACATAAGGCAAGGAGAGTTTCTAAAGGGTTTGGTCAAAAACCTAGTATTGGATATGGTGAAACCTGTACTCCAATAACAAGATTAGATATTATCGAATTCATGTTATCCATTGTAGCCAAGAAAAAATGGCCATTTTTATGGATGGATGTGAATTCACCCTTTTAAATGGAATTTTAGATGAAGAAATGTTTGTAAATCAACCACAAGGATTTGAGGTAAAAGGACAAGAGTACAAGGTGTATAAGTTGAAGAAATCCTTTTGTGGCTTGAAGCAAGCTCCAAGAGCTTGGTACAATCGAATTGACTTGCAGTTTCTCAAAAATGGGCTCATTAGGAGCAATAATGATCCCACTCTTTATACCAAATAAGATCAACAAGGTAAAATTACCATAGTTTGTCTTTATGTTGATGATATTATATACGTTATAAATTTGATGTTACACGCTAAATATGATGTTAGATTATTTCGAATTTTCTACAAAAAGATATTTTTAGATGACTCGTCTTGGTATCATGAAGAATTTTTCGGGAATTGAATTTGAGAAATATGTTGCATTTTCATATGTCAACAAAAAAGTGTTACAATATCTTAAAAAGGTTTAGGATGGACAAATTAAAAAAAACATAAATATCTATTACAGCAGGAACGAGATTAATGAAGAAAAACGAAGGGAAACAATTAAGTCAACATTGTATAAGAGGCTTGTACACAGTCTCATGTACCTTACTGCAACTAGACCTGGCAACTTGTTGGTTGTGGAACCTGATTATATTCCTGTTTAATAGGTATTTATTTTCAATCATGTTTATACTCCATGAGGATTGTAAACCCTTCCACGTGGGGGGGATTTTCCCCCCTGCGGGGTCTGGGGTGCTCATGCCCTTGACTAGGGGGTCCGGGGGCAAGCGGGCCTCTGGCGAGGGTTTGGGGGTGAAGCCCCCGAAGGAATTTTTTCCTTGTAAATGTATATTGTAATTTCATAGTAAATCTGGATCGTTAATTATAAGGTCACATATCTGATGGTAGAATTTATGTTAGGGTTGTTTTCTATAGAAGGAAAACCTCTTTTGTGAGGGAATTGTATTGCGGCTATGTATCATTGTGAATATTGTATTCTGAGATATGAGACTGTGAGAGAAAGAAGAGGTAGTTATAGAGGGTGTGTTGTAGGTTGTATCCCTTCATTTGTTGGATAATAAAAAAGAAGGACCTAGAAATTTCTCTAGTGGACGTATCTCACACTGGGTGAACCATGTATATATGTGCCTCTATTGTATTGTGTATCTTCTGTGTTTTATTTCCACATTTTTTTTTATTTTATATCTCCGCAATCCTATTTTTCTAACAAATGGTATCAAAGGGAAAGGTAATTCATAGGAAAATATGGTTCTTGGTTCTAGTGGGATCAATGGCAGAAGATGGAAAGTTTAAGGTTCAAAAATTTAATAGCCAAAAGTACCAGTTATGGAATATGCAGGCATAAGATTAGTTATATCAGAAGGATCTATTCCTATGATTGGGTGTAATAATAAAGAATCTGACGACCATGAAGGATGAAGAATGGGAGGTTCTTGATAGAAAGGAACTATGAACGATACGGTTGAGCCTAACAATGTCAGTGTATTTCAATATTTTGAAAGAAAAGAAAATGAAGGAGTTGATGAATGCATTGATAAACTGTATGAAAAACCCTCGACGTCCAATAAGGTATTTCTAATGAAGATATTATTTAATATGAACATATGAGAAGGTAGTTTTCTTGCATATCATTTAAATGAATTTAATACGGTTACTAATCAGCTAATTTATGTAAAAGTGGACTTTGATGATGAGGTCATGGCTCTTCTAATCTTGTGGTCATTGACAGAAAGTTCGAATGGCTTGGTCATGGTTGTAAGTAACTATGTATTTGTTTCAAACAATTTAAAATGTGATGATGTTGTTGGTGTTATCCTTAGCGAGGAAATGCGATGGAAAAGAACATGTGAGACATCAGGTAATGCATTAAACATGGAGAACAAGGGAAGGCAAAAGGATACAGGAAAGGGCTCATGGAACCACGAGAATTCTAGGAAGGGCAGATCCAAATCCAGACTGGGAAAGATAGAGTGTTGGAATTGTGGGAAGAAATGACATCTGAAGAAAGACTACAAAGCTCCAAAGAAACAAAGATATGGACAATAGGAGAAAAATTAGGAAGCAAATGTAACAGGTGTCGTGTTACAAGATTCTTTGATTCTTTTTGTAAATAATATTTCTGAGTCTTGGGCAGTAGATTCAGGGGCTTCATTTCATGCCACACCCCATAGGAAACATTTTCTAGATTTTGTTCAAGGTGATTTTGGACATGTTCATTTGGGTGATGATGCACCATGCAAAATTGTTGGAAAGGGAAAGGTAAAAATAAAGTAAAGGAATGGAAACCAATGGTTGTTGAAAGAGGTAAGACATGTTTCAGATCTAAGGAAAAATAAAATTTCAACATGGAAGTTGGCAAGTGAAGGTTGTATATCCATATTTACAGATAAGGTGTGGAAGGTCACAAAAGGGTCACCAGTGATAGAAAAAGGAGAGAAGGTAGGTACATTGTATTTATGTACTGGTAATACCGACTCTTCTATCTCTTTAGCCTCTAGAGGAGTGGATAAAACACTGTGGAATCATAGGATTAGGCAGATGAGTGGGAAAGGGATGCAGATACTTTAGAAAACAAATTTGTTGCTAGATCTTAAACAAATTGATTTCAATTTCTGTTAGCATTGTGTTTATGGAAAACAAAAGAGATTCAGATTTCTCTTAGTTAGAAAAGAAAAGAAGAGTGAAAGGTTAGAGTTTGTGCATGCATATTTATGGGGACCAACTTAGGTATTATCTCTTGGTGGCTCACATTATTATGTTACTTTTATTGATGATGCAACTAGAAAAACTTGGGTTTATTGCATTGGACAAAAATCAGATGTTTTTGATACTTTTAAGAAATGGAAACCTTTGGTTGAAGGACTATTGTTGCAAAGAGTGCACAGGATCGAAGACTCAAATAACCGGAGGTTATTTGAAAAGTTGCCGCAAGGAGTGCGAGCAGGGCTCTTTTTGGAGRCTTGAGTTTGCAAGTGAAAGATCAGGAGGGATAACACCTTTGAAGTGTTCAAAAGGAGACAGAGATCGAAACCATTGTATAGAAATTAAGTTCAGGAGGGGGAACACGCAGTCATTGGGCAGAAKCCATTGAGGAGTGAATCGGGGCGGTCAGAATTCTCCGTTGAGAGCTTGCAAAATTGCRAGGATTGTAGGATCCAGTGGAGCTGTAAGGCAGTTAAGAGTTGGAYGAACTCACAAACCTAATATAAAGAATCAACATGAACCATTAATCGTAGTTCAATATGAGTCGCTGATCTCATTTCAACCCACGTCGTTGGATCATTTTGTGAATTTGGGGTTCATGAGTTTGGAGGGAAAACCAAATTATTGGTTTTGTGAAGTCCCGAGTTGCGAGGAGCAGGGAAGGAGATCCAGACCATTGGATCCAAGCCATGGGAGAACCATTGGATYAGAACCTCYATGTGGTATCACGTATTGGGGGTTCACGGGTTGAAAGAGTTTCTTTTCAACTGCAGAAGTCGCGAAGTGCCGAGCGTCGAGRGCTCGGGCGAACACGCGTCAAGTCTRTTAGGTGGGGACCGCATGGTTGACAGGTGGCACAAACATAGAGCGCACATAAAATATGGAAGTAGGTGATAGGTGGTGTACACACATCACCTTGGAAGGGGTCAACCCATCGCTGACTTATCATGCTTCGAGGATTCGCAAAGGAGGAGCACGAGGGCTCAACACTCCAACTCGTGAAGTTGTGAGTTGCGAGGGGTGCCAGAGTTAGACCCTAGCTGGTGGTAGCTTATAGAGGTGCTAGTGAGGAAGGAGCCATACCCGTATCGCATCTCGGGTATTGAAGGTTTGGAGAAAGAGGAGTCGAGGTCATCGACTCACGAACTTGTGAGTTGCGAAGGCATTTGCGCTAAGGCACGGTTGTGGTCGCATGGAGACGTAACTCTCACACCTGGTGTTAAGCTGTGCAGGGTGGGTTTTCACGAAGGATCTGTGGATCGAATTCGCGAGGTTCCAATAGGGATCCGAGGGAGCCTCTTCAGCTCGAGGAGAATTTAGAATGATCCCGTGCGGATCTCGGCCCGAGGGTTGGGAGTGTGCGTCACTTTGGTATCAGAGCCTAGAACAATTTCTTTTCTTTCTATAGCAGAGAGAAGGGAGAAAATTTTACAGCCATGCCGCCGAGAAGAAGAGAAAAGCCATTACCTGATCCAGCAGTGGAAAGAGAAATGCGCGAATTACATGCCAGGCTTTATGCTATGGAGACAACACAGAGGCGCACAGTTGACGCTGGGGATATCAACAAAGATGAAAGTGAAAATGAATATGGAAACGAAGGAGAAGAAGCTGCAGCCGAAGATGCTGCAGAAGAACACCTATTCAAGGTTGTTGCTAAGATAGGTGCTAGAGAAAAAGTGGACATTCCAGTGTATGAGGGAAACTTGGATGTTGAAGAGATTCTAGTCTAGATTAGAGCTCTAGACAAATACTTCAACTATGAGGATGTCGAGGAAGACAAGAAATTAAAACATGGCGTTACTAGACTTAAAGGGCATGAAACACTATGGTGGGATGAACTGCAGGCTAACAGACGCTGCAAGGGAAAGAAGAAAATCAAAAGATGGGATAGTATGGTTGCAAAAATGAAAGCCAAATTCATACCCAGGGATTATCAAATCACTCTGTTTCGGAGGATGTAAAATTTGAGACAGAAGCTGATGTCAGTGAAGGAATACACTAAATAATTATGCAGGATAAACATCAGATCAGTTCATTGGGAAAGCGATGATGAAAAGGTTGCCAGGTACATGAATGGTCTGCGTTATGAAATTCAAGAGGAGATGAGCATGATGACTATTCGAAATGTGGAAGATGCTTATCAGATGGCTCTGAAAGATGAAGAGAAGCTGAGCCGGAAGAAAGGTCAAAGAGGCCAAGGTAGAAGTCAAGCTAGAAGCAAAACAATTGCCCATGACAGAACTCAGAAACCTAAAGAAGCGGAGAATAAACCTCAAACTCAACCTGAGAGAGGAGGAAGCTCACAGAGAAGGCAATATGATGATAGAAATACTTTTCCTTGAGCTAGAGGAAGAGGAAGAGGTAGAGGAGGTGAAGTGAAATGCTTTCTTTGTGGAAAAATCGGACATAAATCCTATGAGTGTCCAGATAAGAAGAAAGATGGGGGTGAAACTCACATTGCCGAAGCTCTGGGACGAAATGTTGAGGCAGAAAATGCTAAGGGCGAAAGATCCTTAATGATGAGGAAAGTTCTCTTGAAGCCAGAGAAAGAACCAAAGAACTCGGCCCAAAGAAACAGTCTGTTTAGGAATGCTTGCAAAACTAAGGATAGAGTATGCAAGGTCATAGTGGACAGTGGTAGCACAGACAATCTTGTATCTAAAGAGATGGTAGAAAAGATGGAGCTGGAGACTGTTGTACATCCAAGCTCATACAGAGTTTCGTGGCTACAAAAAGGACATCAGGTAAATGTCACTAAACAATGTTTAGTTGAATTTAAAATAGGAGGATATAAAGATGAAACATTATGTGATGTCATTCCCATGGATTTTTTTCAACTATTGCTAGATAGACCATGGCAATATGACAGAAATGTGGTTCATGATGGGAGAAAGAATACTTACACCCTGGAGAAAAAATGGTAGGACTCACATGTTGCTGTCGATTAAGGATAAAGAGGTGAAAACAAAGATGAGCAACATTGTACTTCTCATGAGTGGGAAGGAACTTCTTAATGAGGTTAAGAATAAGGAAGACACGCAATTTATTGTGGTTAGGAAGCCCAAAATTGTTTTGACCAGTATGAGAATAGATGATCTACTAGAAGAAATTCAGGAGTTGTTGGAAGAATTTGCTGATATAGTAGTGGACGAACTACCTTGTTTGTTGCCACCTATCAGGAGTATAATCCATCATATCGATCTTATACATGGAGCCAGTTTTTTGAACAAAGCCGCATATAGGTTGACGCCACAGGAAAATGAAGAAGTTAAGAAACAGGTCCAGGACTTAATGGACAAAGGATTGATTCGGGAGACTTCAGTCCATGCATTGTTCCGACAGTGCTCAACCCAAAGAAAGATGGAGGATGGAGAATGTGTACAGACTCAAGGGAAATCAATAAGATTACCATTAGATACAGGTTTCCATTTCCAAGGATGGATGACTTGATGGATTGCTTGAGTGGAGCAAGATTTTTTTCAAAAGTTGATTTGAAAAGTGGGTATCATCAAATTAGAATGAGAGAAGGTGATGAATGGAAGACAACATTCAAGACGAATGAAGGGCTATATGAATGGCTTGTCATGTCATTTGGTTTAATGAATGCATCCAGTACTTTCATGAGGTTGATGAACGAGGTCCTGAAGGATTTCATAGGGAAATTCATCATTGTATATCTTGACGATATATTAATTTTTAGTAAGACATAAGCAGAACACTTAAATCATTTAGCTGCAGTAATGAGGAGATTACAGTAAGAGAAATTGCTTATCAATATGAAGAAATCGTCATTTATGAGGACATAACTCATTTATTTGGGTTTTGTTATCTCTGCAAATGAACTGAAAATGGATCCGAAAAAGATAGAGGCGATTAAGAATTGGCCATTGTCGAAGAGAGTGTTTGAAGTTCGAAGCTTCCATGGTTTGGCTAGATTCTACAGGAAATTTATCCGAAACTTCAGTGGGATTAGCACACCAATGATGGATACGGTGAAGAAAAGACATAAATCTTTTCACTAGACAAAGGAAGCAGAGAAGAGTTTCAACCTGCTGAAGAAGAAGATCACTGAGCAACCAATTCTGGTTTTGCCAGATTTTAACAAAACATTCCAGGTCAGGTGTGATGCGAGTGGATTTTCCATTGGAGCGGTCTTAAGCCTAGATGATAGGCCGATCACATATTTCAGTGAAAAACTGAATGAAGCGAAGATTAAGTACTCCACATATGACAAGGAATTCTACGCAATCATACAAGCAATGAAGAAATGGAGACACTATTTGGTTCCCAAGGAGTTTGTTTTGTACAACGATAATCATGCTTTACAATTCGGGACTCGACAGGAGAAGTTGAACCAAAAACATGCTAAATGGGTTGAATTCATGTAGAATTTTAGTTTTGTGACTAAGCATATTTCTGGAACTGCTAACAAAGTTGTTGGTGCTTTGAGAAAGAAATGTTTTCTTATGCAGGAATTCAGAGTCAGGACTTTCAGTTTTGATAACCTCAAAGAAATGTACAGAGATGATCCAGTCTTCAAGGAGGCATATGAGGCATATGAGAATCTTATTCTCATGGATAGAAGCCAATGGACTTAATACATGATCCAGGATGGATTATTGTTTAGGGGAAATCAGTTATGTATTATGAGATGCTCCATGAAGGAAAAACACAGTGGAGGATTAGATGGAAATTTTGGTCATGACAAGACGTTCTCGAAGTTGAATAGCTCATATTTATGGCAGGGGATGAGGAATGATGTAAATAAATTTGTGGACAGGTGCATAATTTGTCAACACACAAAAGGAAAGAGGCAAAACGCAGGGTCATACAAACCGTTACCCATTCTTGAAAGGCCATGGGACGCAGTGAGCATGGATTTTATATTGGGACTACCAAGGACACAAAGAGGATGTGATTCGATCTTTGTGGTAGTCGATAGATTTTCAAAGATGGAACATTTCATACCATGCCAGAAAACTAGCGACGCAACTCATATCGCGAACTTGTTTTTCGAGGAAGTTGTCAGAATTCATGGTTTGCTAAAGAGTATCATTTCTGATCGAGATACCAAGTTCATGGGACATTTCTGGAGGACCTTATGGAAGAAGTTGGGGACAAGTTTGTCTTTTAGCTCATCATATCATCCTCAGATGGATGGACAGACATAAGTCGTGAATAGGAGCTTGGGAGATTTGTTGAGGATCTTAGTGACTGAATACCACAGTCAATGGGATCACATTCTTCCATAGGAGGAATTTGCTTACAATGATTCACTCAATAGAAGCACAGGGCAGAGTCGATTCCAGATTGTATATGGAATGAAACCAAGGGGAGTTTCTGAATTAAAAGATGCAGAACAAGCCAAATTCAAGAATGTTAGTGCAGAGGACTTTGGAGAAGGAATGAAGGAGCTTCACAGCCGAGTCAAGGAGCGATTGTAGAGTTCAAGTCAAGAATACAAGCGGAGAGCAGATCAACACAGGCGAGAACTTCAATTTGAAGTTGGTGATCTGATTCTTGCACATCTAAGGAAGGAGAGGTTCGCAAGGGGAACGTATAAAAAACTGAAGATGAAAAATATTGGACCGTGTAAGGTCATAAAGAAATTTGGGGAAAACACATATGATATTGAATTACCCAATGGGGTCAGAATCTCACTGATACTTAATGTTGCAAATTTGTACCCTTACAGAGCTGAAGAAGCAGGAGCAGAAGATGAGAAAGAAAAATTTCAATGGACAAAACAAATGCCTGTAACTAAAAAGCCACGGATGGAAAGCATAATTGACAAGAGGATTAGCAGAAAGACCAGGAGAATGGAGTATTTTGAATACTTGGTCAAGTGGAAGGGACATCCAGTTGAAGATGGTAGTTGGGAGGATGAAGCAACAATTCAAAGACATAGACAAATCATGCAAGAGCTCATGAATAGGAGTTTTTGAAATTTTTCAAGAAAGGGAGTACGATGCAGGAGCATCGTACAAAGCCAAAGCATGCGCCTAGCCAAAGGAACAGTTGGACGCGTAGATGGAAAAAAGGGCATGTTTTTATGAAAATGTTTTGAATTTTGAAATCTGAAGCATTAATGTAATAGCTAGGAGAAGCATACTTACATTTATGTCTTGGAGATAGCAAYAGATCTAGAGAAATTACTCTCATATGCTAGATGTAATAGGAATTTAAGTCTATTAATGTAAAGTAGGTAGATATAAATGTTAKATTAGATAGTTTAGAAGCGTAGGAGGGAAAATRGATATAGATACCCTCACCCTTATRTCATTGTAACATTAAGATGATCATTCAGATTTGATAAGCTGGAGAGCTRTAGTAAAG
The DNA here is from genome assembly GCA_032191745.1 of Picea mariana. Taxonomy (NCBI): domain Eukaryota; kingdom Viridiplantae; phylum Streptophyta; class Pinopsida; order Pinales; family Pinaceae; genus Picea; species Picea mariana. The sequence goes on along the minus strand of JASDQU010104859.1, from coordinate 67,461 downwards.
AGYTGTAGAGAAGAACCCATGTACAGGAGCACTTGAGTTAATATATGAAACTTTRAMTCAATTTTCATGGTGTTATGATGATTACTGTTTATATTTGTTGAATGGTATGTTTATAGTTGATTTGTTTCTCTGTTATACATTTATCTCAATGTTGTGTTGTGTGTTTGATTTCATGTTGAATGCATGAAGTCAGAAAGAAAGGAAGAATGAGTTTCAATTGTTTCTCTCTCTAAGAATTCCTGCAAGGAGTGCAGTGAACGTTCACAAGGTGTGCGTTGATGAGGGTCTGAGTTTTATCTCGAAAAGCTCAAGAGAGATATCAGTGTTCTCATCTCAACAAAAGTGTAGGAGAATAATAGAGTCATGCAAGATGTGTACAGGCTGGTTGAGGCCTTAGAACTTACCAACTAAGGTGAAGGTTGAAGGACTACTATTGCAAAGAGTGCACAGGGTCGAAGACTCAAATAACCAGAGGTTATTTGAAAAGTTGCTTCAAGGAGTGCGAGCAGGGCTCTTTTTGGAGGCTTGAGTTTGAAAGTGAAAGCTCAGGAGGGATAACACCTTTGAAGTGTTCAAAGGGAGACGGAGATTGAAACCATCGTATAGAAATTAAGTTCAGTAGGGGGAACACTCAGTCATTGGGAAGAAGCCATTGAGGAGTGAATTGGGGCAGTCAGAATTCTCTATGGAGAGCTCGCAAAATCGTGAGGACCGTAGGATGCAATGGAGCTATAAGGCGGTTAGGAGTTGGACGAACTCACCAGCCTAATATCAAGAATCAACGTGAACTGTTGATCATAGTTCAATATGAGCCGTTGATCTCGTTTCAACCCACGTCATTCGATCATTTCCCGAATTCGGGGTTCATGAGTTTGGAGGGTAGACCAAATTATTGGTTTCGCGAAGGCCTGAGTTGCGAGGAGCAGGGAAGGAGATCCATACCATTGGATCCAAGCCACGGGAGAATTGTTGCATCAGAACCTCCACGTGGTATCGCGTATTAGGGGTTCGGAGGTTGAAAGAGTTTCTTTTCGACTGCAAAAGTCGTGAAGTGCTGAGCGTCGAGGGCTCGGGCGAACATGTGTCACGTCCATTAGGTGGGGACCACATGGTTGATAGGTGGTGCAAACATAGAGCACACAGAAAATATGGAAGTAGGCGACAGGTGGCGTACACGCATCACCTTGGATGGGGTCAACCCATTGCTAACTTATCATGCTTTGGGGTTTCACAAAGGAGGAGCATAAGGGCTCAACACTCCAACTCGTGAAGTTGCGAGTTGCGAGGGGTGTAAGAGTTAGACCCTAGCTGGAGGTGGCTTGTAGAGGTGCTAGCGAGGAAGGAGCCATACCCATATCGCATCTCGAGTATTAGAGGTTTGGCGAAAGAGGAGTCGTGGTCATCAACTCACGAACTCGTGAGTTGCGAAGGCGCTTGCGCTAAGGCCTGATTGTGGTCGCATGGAGACGTAAGACTCGTGCCTAGTGTTAAGTTGTGCAGGGTGGGTTTTCACGAAGGACCTCTGGATCGGATTCGCGAGGTTCCAATAGGGATCTGAGGGAGCCGCTTCGGCTCGAGGAGAATTTAGAACGATCCTGTGTGGATCTCGGCCCGAGGGTCGGGGGTCTACATCATGTTGTAGATACCGTTGTTTACTTAATAAAAAGAGGACCTTCAAACTCTTTGGAGGGTGGAATTCCAAAGGTGGCATGGATAGGTAAAAAAGTTAAACTGTTGTTTTTTGAATACTTTCGGTTGTGAAGCATTTGTCCATATTGATAAAGAAAATAGAACAAAGATTCAGGCAAAATCCAAGAAGTGTAAATTTATTGGATATGGTGTTACTGATATTGGTTATCTCTTATGGGATTATGAAAATTGCAAAATCATTAGGAGTAGAGAAGTCATATGCAATGAGAAGGTCATATACAAAGATCAGTTGGAAAGAAACGAGAAAAGGAAAAACTAGAATACATAGTGCTTGATGAGATCACTGAAAAATAAATTCCAAAGGTACCAGAAAATCAAAATGTACAACAACAAGAGAAGCAGGTACCTCAAAATCCTACAAGTGTTGTTATAATATCTACCAGGTTATGTAGTCTCCCTGAACAATACTCTCCTTCATTGTATTATTTATTGTTGACTAATTATGGTGAACTAGAATGTTATGAAGAGGTAATGTAGGTAGACACTAAAAATAAGTGGGAGAAATCCATGAAAGAGAAAATGGATTCCTTGGTAAATAACGAGACTTGGGATTTGGTTCAATTTCCTGCATGAAAAAGAGCATTGCAGAATAAATGGGCTTACAAGTTGAAGGAAAAAGATGGAGGGAAAAAGTGGTACAAGGATAAACTTGTTGTAAATGGGTTTGCACAAAAGAAAGGTATCTAGATTTTGATGAGATATTTTCTCCTGCTGTTAAGATGACTTCAATTGGGACTATTTTAAGTCTTGTGGTAGTATAATATTTGCATCTTGAACAATTAGATGTAAAAACAACTTTTTTCCATGGGGATTTGGATGAAAAGATTTATATGCAACAACCACAGGGGTATGAGGTCAAAGGGAAAAAGAAAATTGTGTGCAGGTTGAATAAGATCTTGTATGGCCTAAAGAAAGATCCAAGGAAATGGTATTTGAAGTTTGGCAGGTTTATGACAAAACAAGTTTATAGTATATGTCATTCTGATCATTGTGTTTATTTTAAAATGATAGAAAATGAAAGCTATATTATCTTGCTATTGTATGTAGATGGTATGCTTGTTTCAGGGTCTAATATGCAGGATATAAATGTGTTCAAGAAGAAATTAGTTAATTCATTTGTGATGAAGGATTTGGGTGCTACAAAGAAAATTCTTGGTATGAGAGTAACAAGAGATAGGAAAAATAACAATTTGACATTGTCTCAAGGTGAGTACATAGAGAAGGTGTTGGAGAGGTTTAGAATGCATAATGCAAAACCAGTTAGTACATCTTTTTCCATCCATTTAAAATTAACCAAGGAAATGTGTCCCAAGACACAAGAGGAGATAAGATACATGTCGAGGATCCCTTATTAATCAACAATTGCTAGCTTAATGTATACAATGGTTTTCACAAGACCAGATATTGGAGATGCAATGGGAGTTTTGAGCAGGTATCTGAACAATCCAGTTAAATAACATTGGGAGGAAGTAAAATCAATTCGTAGGTATTTGATAGGTACTACTACTCATGCATTATGTTTTGGAAGTTTAGACATTGTTCTACAAGGAAATGTTTATTCAGATATGGCAGGTGATAAATATAGCAATAGGAGCCCCACAGGGTATGTTTTTACTATAGGTGGAACAACAGTAAGTTGGATTTCAAAACTACAAAAGGTTGTTTCACTTTCAACAACAGAAGCCGGGCATGTTGCTACTACAGAGGCTAGTAAATAAATGATTTGGTTACAAAGGTTTATGGAGAAATTGGGAAAGAAACATGAGAATAGAAGGTTGTACTGTGACAATGAGACTGCCATTCATCTTTCAAATAACTCATCCTTCCATTCAAATACTAAGCATATATAGCTCAGGTACCATTTCATATGATCTGTATTGGAAGATGGAAATTTGAAGTTGGAAAAGATACATACTAGCCAAAATCCTATAGACATGTTAACAAAGGGAGTAACCAGAGAGAAACTGAATTCCTACTCAGTTTAAGTTGGTATTCAAGCATGAAGGTGAAGATGAGAAATTTTCCAGATCCAAGGTGGAGTATAGTCCATCAGGTACAATAGCAATGGAGTTGTTGTGATTAGTCTCCAATTGGGATATTGTTGGTTGTGGAGCCTGATTATCTCACCGTTTCATAGGTCTTTATTTTCAGCCATGTTTATACCCCATGGAGATTGTACACCCCGAAATATTCTACACCCCTCCAGGCAGAGAGCTTGCATGGGGGGCTTGCCACCCCTCTGGGTGAAAAGTTTCCTTGTAAATGTATATTGTAATTTCATAGTAAATATGGACCATTCATTATAAGGTTGTACATCTTACGGTAGAAGTTATGTTAGGGTTTTTTCTTTGTACAAGGAAACCCTCTTTTATGAGGGAATTGTATTGCGGGTGTGTATCATTGTGGATATTGTATTATGAGAGATGAGACTATGAGAGAAAGAAGATGAAGTTACAACATGTGTGTTGTAGGTTGTATCTCTTCATTTGTTAGATAATAAAAAGGAAGGACCTGACAACTTCTCTGGTGGACGTAGCCCACACTAGGTGAACCACGTATATCTTTGTCTCTATTGTATTGTGTATCTTATGTGTTTTATTTCCACATTTATTTTATTTTATTACTCCGTGATCCTTTTTTTTTAACACAACTAGTTTCATTTCGGGATTTATGGAGTCTCTTAGGGACTCTCACAGAAAAGTTGTAAAAATAGTTTAAAGGTATATTGCAAGTATAACTGATTATGGATTATGGTAACCAAGTTTTGAATACAACAAACTTATAGGATACATAGACAGTGATAGGAAAAACACCTTAGGATATGTTTTCCATTTACGAACAAGTTTGATCTCATGGGATTCTAAGGAGCAACCCATTATCTCAATATATTTTGCATACATAGGAACTACTACAATAGTTCAACAATTACATTGTCAAAAAACCATGTCTTTCACCTCATTTCATTGTGACCTTGTCAACAATGGTGACATTTTTCAATTCTGTGGATCTAGAGATAAGCTAGACATCTTCACCAAACCATTAGGAAGCATTGTTTTTGAGTTTTAAAAACAACACTTAGGAATTGTCACTCACTTGAGATTAAAAGGGAGGGTTAAATTATGTAATCTCCTTTGTGTTTGACTTTTGTGTTAGTTATTTAGAATTTTGTTATTATATTAAAACCCTGTTATTATAATCTATATAAACCTATGCGATTGATAAGAAGGGAAATCTAAGCTCCAATGATTTCAATATTGTGTAATAAGTATCTCTGGATGGAGTTTAACATTCTTCCACATATCACATATTCTACGCACCCTCTAACACCGAGCTCTAATACCAAATTATAAATTTAAATAGGATATAGAAGAGATAGTTATCTATTTCATCATGTTGAATAAGAAAATATAACACTAAGCTCTAATACCAAATTATAAATTTAAATAGGATATAGAAGAGACAGTTCTCTATTTCATCATGTCGAATAAGAATATATATATATATATATATACTTTTTCTAGATTCTATAGGTTATCTACCTACACTATATTCTTACTCTATCACTGTTTCAATTATCTATCAACACTCTATTCTTACTCTCTAACTCTATCAATCAATCATAAGCGAACACTCTATTCTTACTTTTTCACATCTATCAATCATTTGTCAACACTCTAATCACTTGAAACTTGCAAGGCATGCCTCCCTTTCGAGACCCTATATTCTTACTCTATCACTGTTTCAATCATCTATCAACACTCTATTCTTACTCTCTAACTCTATCAATCAATCATCAGCGAACACTCTATTCTTACTTTTTCACATCTATCAATCATTTGTCAACACTCTAATCACTTGAAACTTGCAAGGCATGCCTCCCTTTCGAGACCCTATATGACTACTTTTAATAAAAATCATCTGCAGCACAATACTATTGTTATATCGTTTTTCCCACTTCCATTCCTCGCCTTCATATGGAAACCTAAAGCGACGATGATATTCACTCAACTCAAACAAAAGGTTGTTGATTCCTGTGAACTTTGTGTATAAAGATAGTTGATTTCTGCGCACTTTGTGTATAAGAATTTTAACCACATACAATTAAGATGGCATTTGGGAGTCTTAAGGGCAACGAATCTAGAGCAGATACGGACTAACAAATCTTTTACTTTTACTTGAGAAAAGATAATTGGATGTTCAAATAGATTGATAGATTTATTCAATGTTAGGTATGTGGGAAATGGGTGCATCTGTAAATTATGCCGACACATTGTTTTCAACGTTGGACTTTTGCTTTTCAATTAGATGTACAGATTCCTAAGAAAAAAATTAGATGGAATAACTTGAAAGTCGTAGAAATAAAATTTCAACAAGAAATAACTTTTGCCTTCAATAAGAAATTAATTAATCCTGGATGTCGATTGTCTCGCAAAAGTTATGTAGGTAAACAGCTCATTATGGTTTCTAGATCAAATTGAGAGAGCCTTGAGCTCTCCCCTTGCTTGATATTGCAAAACACACATTGGCAAATATTCAGAGTGTACCTGGAATAAAGCTGTTCTAAGGATAGTTAATGTTTCATATTCCAGGTCTTTTAGCATTATACACTAGAAGGGCCGGTTGCTTAATCGCAAAGCTTGTTTGGAGGGTCGCACTGGCTAGAATAACATATTATGTAGGCATGGCCTCGACCTAAAGGTCTTACATAAATTTTCAATGCTTCATTTGCTATGCAGGGTATATCAACATACATTTTCTTCTTATTGCACATCGACTCCATAACAGTTCTGCACTCCTATAACGGAAGCTACGTGCAATAACTTTTACCACTCATGTCGAGAGAAAACCTTTTGAGGGAAACCGTTAGCTTGATTTTGATTGATATCTATGTCTTTTAGAAGCTTCTCTGAATATCGCCACCCAACGCAACAGCGTGCAATGTTAATATCGCTATTTATGTCAATGCCATTATTCTGTGTCCTGGATCATTTGAAACCCTTATAACTTCCATATTGCGCTTTTACGATAAAATGGTAGATTTCTATAAAATGCATATAGTTGGCTGGTTTGAAAGGGTCTGAAAAAAAGACAGGAATTTATTGGTAGTCGCAACCAAAAGGATGATGCTGAAAACAGTAAGTACGAAATTATAAATATCTCTCTACTTCCATCAACACCGTGAGTGTCGTTGCGCCGGGTATTACGTGTCAGGCTATTCTGAAAAGTGTGTTGAGATTTGTCCATATAAAATCCATTTAAATAAGACAGGTCTATTTTCAACTTTCCCAATAAAAAAGAGATGAGGTTTTCACCTCACTCTCTTTTTTATTGG